>JAYMTP010001817.1:0-22084 GCA_036897365.1 Geranium brycei
TTATAAATTTGGGAGCGGTATTTGTGTCATTTGGCCGAGCAAAGAAGTTTTTTTTTAAAGCAAACCGAAGTTCATTGATATCATGAGACGGAAAAACTCCGCACTCGAAGATCGAGCATCAACCGTGTACAATTTACAAGTAAACAGTAAAAGACAGCCTTAAGACACCCTACCTCTCTGGACACCTCCAGGCAACCACGTTGGACAAACCGACAACCGAAACTAAAAACCACTAAACCAGCTAAACAAATCGGAAACTTCGACAACCGCTAAACAAACTAGAAATAAAATACGAAACACCCAACACAAACTAACAACACAACCGCTACAACACAAACAAACAAAAAACAAGCACCACCATTCCACCATCCTCATAGTCATGGGGACATCTTCTCATCTGAACCCATGCACCTCAGCAAGCACTACTCCTCAAGGAGTTCAGTGAGGGAGTAGCCATCACCGACATGCGACGCGCTTCGCTCCCAAGCACACACGTGGCACTTCTCGGTAACCGACAAGCAACTCTTTTGTACCCGGCCATCGTCGCATCGCAGCCGTCCGTTCTCTCGGACGCCACAACGGTTTTTCCTCGATCTCGCCACGTGTTGATCTCGCGCCGCAATTTCAACTTTCACCGCTTCGTAATCACTATTGCTTCCTCCAAACAAATTCTTTTATATATAGAATATCTATAGATAAGTTTATACAACGTTTTCAACGTGCTTAAATTATTATATGTTTATATTTATACTCAATATTATAATAGAAGCAAAAACTCTACAGTGTCAAATTTTCATATAAAATATATTTTGAAACAAAAATATTAAAATAGAAACAAAAATGTCATTTTAACTCAGATTTTTTGTTCGTAGATCTTGTAATAAATTTGCTCACGAATTGGCCAAATATGTTTTAACTAACAGTACGCAGCTAAGATTATGATAAGGGGTATGTCCCACCAACTGTAGTTTCGACTGTCCGACTTAATACCGGGTTAGTTGCTATTAAAAAAATGCTATAAACATGTTTTCGTTTATAGTTATTGAGAATATTCTCACATTATATATGGCTTATGAGGGTTGGAAAAAATTCTATTAATGAAATGTGTGCCTTTAATTTGGATGTATATAAAATTAGAGCATATTTGAAAGTCAAATCATAAATTCAAACATTCTCTAATCTAAAAAAAACAATCAAATAATGTATGTGTTGTAAGTTCTTTAATTATTAGAGCTCAATATAAGTTTCATTTGAATTTTTTTTATCAAGATTTGGGCTAGACTATGTTATGATGAAATAAGACAGCACCAAACTTGTAATTCTTAAGAGTTGTTAAGATTATTGTATTAATAATGGGCTCAAAACGCACACTTATATAGAAGGGGGTTCAATATTGTCACTTGAAGGGCCCAACAGAAGTTGGGAGAGAGGTCCAACAGAAGTTGAAAACAAATGCGAGATACCACAGTATGACTTAAACCTAAAACATTTTGATTCTAAATTCAAGTATTTAACCAATTGGCCAAACAAGGGTTGATATTTGAATTCAAACGTGAATATTGACTCATAAATAAGAATGAGTCATGAAAGTTTGCTTCATGATAAGAATGAGTCAGAAAAAGGATATGTTGAATGAAAGTGGATATATGTATATAATGTTATAGATTAGTTATTCTTGGGCACAACAAGTTGATGTAGAAGAGGGTGCTATGCTACTATTACTGCACACCATTGAAGTCATGCCTTACATAATCCCTAAAATTCTCTTATTTTATTCTTGTATACGGTATATTTGAGAACTTTGAGAAGTTGGATTTTTGTCAAACTCAAATATAATGAAAGAGTTTAAATTTAACTCAAATTATAGAAGGGTATGTTTTCAGCCCATTCTTAAAAAAATAATTCTGATTAATAATTCTTGTAATAAAAAAATATTTTAGTAAAATAATATACTTTCAAACAACTTAATAAATTTAAAGAAAATACAAATATTAGAAATCTTCAAAACATATGTAAAAAATAGGAATCTTTGCATTTAGGTCGAACCTACTTTTGCACATAATATACCTAATATTTCTTTTAGCTTCACATATCACTTAAAAAAATTTTATTTTACACCTAGGTACACCTAACCGTTATAGATTTAGGCAAATTTGTAGGTGTACTTACGTGAAAAAAGCATAAATAAATTGTTTATGTGACATGTCAAACTAAAAAAAGTTAGGTGTACCTATGTGCAAAAGTGGTTTCAGTATGTGTGTAGGAACTATAAATTGAGTATAACAATGATAAGTTTAGAAAAAAAAGTTTCCGATGTAAAGTTATCGTGCTGTGGTATGAAGGCCACTGCTTTGAAAGCGATTTTTTCGGTTAGACCAAGGTGGTGATCGTGTTTCGACCGCTTCCAAGGTTAACACGATATTCCCCCTAATGCACGCACACTCGTACGCCAACGTTTGGAACTTGAACAATTCAATACTCAAGAATTGATTCAAGAAAAAAACTATTTGAAAGAGAGATTATAAAAAAGCTCATTGTCTTGGTTCATCTCTTCACCACGATCATCCAAATATTATATAGGGAGGGTGATGTAAATGCTAATAAAATAGGGTATTTAAAAGAGTTAATAATGTGGGAGGTTACCAACTAATTAAAGCCAAATAACCTCTAAAAGAGGAATACCAGAAAAAATTCCTGTGAATCATTATCTCCAACAATGTGCACCTAGTTGTAATAAATAAAATACAATTTGACAAACTTTGTCCAGATTTGACGTAATTGACCTAGGTATAAACTCGATAAAACTAAACTACTGAAAATGAATTTAAAAACTCGACCAACTCGATTTTACCATGTTCTCGTAAAGAAATCGAGAGTTTTAAAACGCTGCTCGGAAATGTGCACTAAAAGTTCAAGAAATACAAGAGAAGGATATGTATTATATTGTCCTATATGGCTGTTTAGTTCTGCTAGGGAGACTAGGCCTTTCCTAAGGAGGAGCAACCCTCATGAGGAGATCCATATACACATTAGAGCCCACACTTAACCCAAAAAACTAGTCTAATAGACATTGAGTCTAATGTATATATAAACTTTCTATTCACCTCATATACTTCCAATGCGGGACTTTGGCTCATGTGAATTTCAACATTTTCAATTATTATTTTTGGATAAACGGGCCTGCATCAACACAAGCCGTTAGGCCCAATAACAAAAGCCCAACACGCCCATCCCAAAATTATGATACTAAGCCCAGTATCGATCGACGCCATAGCAGCACTCCGTGTGAGCTCGTCTTCTTCTCCACAGATCTCTCTCGTTTCTTCGACAGTTTCTTCACTGTAACCTCCGTCAAATCCAATCTGAGTCCACCGGAGATCTTGATCCGATCGATTTCGTGGCTCCTCCGTGCCAGTTTATGCGATGGTGGTCTGCAAATGCCGCAAGGTATCGATTTCCAGCTTCGCTGATCTCTGCTCAATTCGTGTGATTTTGCACTTTTTTTTTGTTGAATTCGTGCATTTTCAGTTCGATTTATGGTGTTGTTCATTTGGGCTGAGGTTAGATCTGGTCGAGGTAGGAGTTGGGATTGAGAGCGATCCGTGTCTGTGGGTTTTGGAATTGGCTTTGATTGGTTTTTGAGTTCTTCGTTAGTTTATCGGAAATGGGATTTGAATGCTTCTGGGTCTTGGTGTGTAATTATGGAGCTTGATGCTGAGTGAATTGGGTGTGTGAATTTGTGGGTATGTTGTGTTTTTAGATGGTTTTGTTGCTCCTTGTATATAACTGGGCTTTTTGACTCGCTGGATTTTAGAATTGGGTTTGATTGGTTTTGAATTATTCGGAAATGGGTGTTGAAAGATATTGGTTCTTAGTGTGTAATTATGGAGCTTGATGTTGAGTGAATTGGTTGTGTGAATTTGTTGCTCCTTGTATGTAACTGGGATTTTTGACTTGGTGTGCTTTATTTGTTTCATTAACTGAATTTTGGAGGTTTAATGTAACTCATGATGAGGTTTGACATTTTTCAGGCTACAAAGCTGTATTGCTTTGTGCATAAGGTTCCAGTTTGTGGCGAATGCATCTGCTTTCCGGAGCACCAGATATGCGTGGTGAGTTTTTCGACAATTTTGTTTCTTGGATTGTGTCATTGTAATGTTCTGTCGTGAATGCATGATTGCACTCAAGGACTTTTGTGTTTGAGACTTCAGAAAAGAGACGAGCTGATTGGTTTTGCTGTAATCTGTTCATGAATGGCTAATTTCATCTTTAGATTATCATGTGAAGTACTGGTTCGACATCTAACGAATGTATGCTGTATCTTTTTTGTTCCAATGGTATTGCATTGCAATCGGAGAATCTCTTATGAGAACATTGTAAAATTATTTTCGGGCTTATTTTATTGTATCCTGTCATTGTCTTATAGATACGTACTTATTCCGAATGGGTAATAGATGGAGAGTATGAGTGGCCTCCAAAATGCTGCCAGTGTCAAAATGTGCTCGAGGAGGGAACTAGTTCGCCAACCACTCGACTCGGTTGCTTGCGTATGTAATATTTAGATGTAGTTAATGCGCTTTGTATTGGGAGTTTTATCTCTGCAAGAAGTCTCTTCAAAGTGACAATGATGTGCCTTAACTACTTGAGTTTTTTTTTTCTGTTTAGATGTTTTACACACAAATT
This sequence comes from Geranium brycei, assembly GCA_036897365.1. Classification (NCBI taxonomy): domain Eukaryota; kingdom Viridiplantae; phylum Streptophyta; class Magnoliopsida; order Geraniales; family Geraniaceae; genus Geranium; species Geranium brycei. Next base: position 4,684 of record JAYMTP010001817.1, read on the forward strand.
GCTTGGCCTCGCACATCAAAAGTTTTCCTCCGCACACTGCTCCAGCTGGATATGTCTGTCCTTCATGTTCAACTTCGGTAAGATTCAGTCATAGAAGTTATATGCTCTTTATCAGGTTTAATAGACTCGATTAGTCTCCCATTCATTGATACAAAATGGTTCTGGGCTGTGACTAATGATATGTTACTGCTAGTAAAGTGACAAATTCTAGAGTTTTGTTTAGCATACGTGTGATTAGGGCTTAAAATTTCAGAACTGGGAAACCTATATAATACGGGATCAATATAATTTTAACGTGGACAGGTGTTTACTTTGCCAGTTTAAGGTTGAACTTGATGCCTTTGGTGGGTGGAATGTCCATAGATTTCTGCCTGCTTCTGCAACGCTTGTTGTCGTTTTGTTATAATAGAGGAAGAGCTGAGTCTATATAATCGTCCACTTTGTATTTTCTCTTCATTTAGCATTAGCTTGAACAGACTAGAGGTTGGTTTGGATGTGATCACACGTAGCCTTGCCTCCTAATATATAGCAGCGAAGTTGTGAGAACTCCTTCTATAAACTTGAAAATGTCTGGCTTCATTTAGGTTGGAATTGGCTTAAAATTTCTAAGAATTGTTTTCTCTCTTCTCTAAACTCGGGTCAAATTATACAACTATATTTACACAAATATATTCTCTGATGGTGTCAGGCTGAAAGTTTTCCTGTAAATAATTATTATATCACACGGTTCATTTCCTTAAGATGCATTGCTGATGCAGATATGGCCTCCTAAGAGCGTTAAAGATTCTGGATCCCGTCTTCATTCAAAGCTGAAGGAAGCCATTATGCAGGTGAGTTTCTCACATGGTTCTATTAAATTGTGTTCCATCGAACTGCATAACTTAATTTGCAAATACATTTGCAAGATGCCTATCCAGGTGTTGTAAAAGACTTATTTTCTTTGCGGCTTTGATCTTCAATTTGTACTTCCTGTGGCTGTATAGCTAATTTATTTGAGCTGTCATGCATGAATACATATAAGGTGAAGATGCAAGTGCTTCTAGAAGCCAGGAAGCATTTTGTTCGTTTTTTATTGATATTCTATGATGTGAGAGATGTTCCAACTTCATCTTATTTGAAACGTTGTGTGAAAGAACTAATTTGACGCATGCACTGGCACTAATATGTGACAGAATGGGTTGATTGGAAAATGAGGGATTTTCATCCACATGATGACAAGTAAATATAAAATCTCGACTTTAAAAACTATAATGTAGTGCAGACTATAGGGCTTTATCCTTATGGGCCCATCTACTTGATGGTGGAAATACATGTTCTCCTTGTGTATAACAGTTTCCCTAGATCTACTTGATGGTGGAAATACCTTAATCTGTTTTTAACCATTAGTGGACCATTATAGGTAGCACAAAAAATTGATGCATGGTTTTATAAATTGTTTCTTCTTACCCTTTTAACAGGAACTGTATCCTGACAAAGTTTGCAGTCAGTAGAAGGATCCTCCAATTAAGAAATAGGAGTAATTTCTCTTGAGTCTCCTCGTTTAGCTAAACAAGAGTGTGATGACGTTTCTTATCTTTTGCAGACTGGTATGGAAAAGAACTTGTTTGGAAACCATCCAGTTTCACTGCCAACAATCGACTCCCATGGCCCTCCTCCTGCATTTTCCTCAGATCCACTGGTTGGTGTCTCTACAAACGGTTCTGTCACGGGAGATGGAACAATTGTGACTGAAGGAAACCCCGCTATCGCTAGAACAGGACCGCCTAAGTTATCAGTGCCAGACATTGTTGAGATTGACGGGCCTAGCTCAGCAGGGAGTTTCAAAACAAGTCCCAGTCCTACTGTTGTAAGGGTTTTTTCTTCTAAAACGAACCATTCAACTTAATTTAGTCTCCGTTTCTTGCATATTTAATGTTAGTGTTGAAGTAGTCTCTTGTTTCTCTCAGCCTGGAGCTACAACACGGAAGGGTGCAAACCATGTTGACAGGCAAAACTCTGAAATTCCTTATTACGCAGATGATGAGGATGGAAATCGTAATAAGTACAATCGAAGAGGTGAGTAATTCAGGTTCCACATTGTCGGAATGGGACTCGCCCAAACAAAATGATAGTAGCCTTTCTAAGCAGTTTGTGCTGCTCACTTTCTTGCATTTTTCTCTGCACAGATCATATGAATTATTGTTGAATCAATCAAATTACTTGAACAATACTTGTTTCAGGTCCTTTCCGCCATAAGTTTCTCAGAGCATTGCTTCCTTTCTGGTCAAGCACATTACCAATTCTACCGGTGACCGCACCTCCACGGAATGGGGAAGATGCCCCAGAAGGTCGTCCGCGGCGTCAAAGATTATCGCGGATGGATCCAAGAAAGATACTTCTTGTTATCGCCATCATGTAATGCTTTCACTTCCCTTACTATTTTTCCCTTTTTACCCGGATAAATTAACACTTCATATTAGGTAGAAATTATTAAGAAAAGGTGTGAGTGTCAAGCAACTAGATCAAGTCGAGTAATTAGTACCATTTGGGTTTGCTCCTGTCAATGGAAGGCAGTTAGTCCACGTAGTTACTATAAAAGCTAGATGACATAATTCTTTGGTAGGTTAATGCACTGAGGTGACCTGGTATTTCATTTTATTGGATCATTGGCCTTATTTATTACATAGAGAAATAAGAAAAAGGGAACTAGATAATAATATGCTGATCTTATTCTGCAGACTTGACCCTTGATAATAGATTTCAGGTTTTTTTTAAGTTCATGCTTAGGGGTGTCCATTTTGGACCGAGAACCGGCTCTGAAATGAGAACCAGACCGATCCGAACCTGAAAAACCAAGAACGATGGTTAGTTGTTCGGTTTAAGTTATTTTCTAAGTGAACTGCTCGATTGTGGCTCGGGTATGGTTTTAGAAGCCAGAACCGGTGGTTAATTTGTAATAAATGGACTGAAATATTTGAAGTATAATTCTCGATATCGAACGTATGCCTATAACTACAGTCTATAGCTTTGTATTACATTGCATGGAAATTCAAGTGTCTTTTATTTCATGATGTTCAATTCAGACCAAAAATCAAACCTAATTGAGCCTATAAATCAGGCCCAAAATGAAAGGCACATTGCGCACCGGTTCGGTCTGGTTCTAAATGACGAACCACCCAAATATTTTGGTTTTTCTAACCGACCCAAGTTTTCCCTTTGGTCCCGGTTCTGGTTCCTCAAGATTGAGAACCGTCTGCCCTGGTTCGGTCTGGTATGGCATGCTAACATAGAGGTTGTTGATGCTTTTACACTGTAAATGTAAAGCCAGTAAATAATTGTTGTCCATAGATCAACTCTTAACCTCAGACTCAGACAAATAAAACATTAGGTTTAAAGCTGTCACTATCTTCTCTAATGCAAGATTTTCACTATCATTGTTCAGGGCATGCATGGCAACTATGGGCATTCTCTACTACAGACTCGCACAGCGTGGTCTCGGGGGAGAGCTTCCAGGAGCCGAGCAGCAATGATATTCTCCAGTCATGATCGGGTTCTGGCGACCGATCCCTATGTAAAGGATATTCATTTCAGCGCCAATGGGAGCAAAACGCTACACGACCTTTCCCGGTGACCTTCCTCCCCCGTTACTGTTGTTTTTCTGCAACTGCTTCGAGTTTTCGACTATGGAGAATCGGGTTTTAGCCTGTTATTCTGTAATTAGACGCGTGGTTAATAAGTTCAGCATACCATTCTTCGTATCTTGTTTTGATAGTCATGGATGATTTTTTTCTTCTTCTCTGGTTTAAACTCAATACCAGTTCCTTTTTTTTTTGCATTCATCAGAGTTGGGTTGTTGCTGGAATTGCAGGTTTTTTTTGGTTAAAGTTGTGTTATTGCTTTCACATTTCTTCATTATTGTATTGAACACATTGAGAAAAAACAGGTGAAGCTAAAAGCTGAGCTTTCCATGATTTCTTGGTATGCAGTTGAGTTCTTATTAAATTAAATTTTAAGTTTATTAAAATTACATTTTTTTTTCTTATTTAATGGCATAAACCAATTATGGATATTTTGAGTTCTATTTATAATATGACAACTGGTACAAATAGTTTCTTCTACATAAGTCTATGTTCTGTTAAATATAGATTCAAATTCTTCATAAATACTAGATTACCAATAATTTAGAGGAGCCCTTAAGATCTTAATTATTGATTAATTAGAGGATTAGCTGGTTGTTGATTAATTAAATTAGGGTATGTGGTCCTAAACTAAAGGAATAGTGCATTTGGCTTCTACTAGTGTTGAGAGGGTGCAAATGATTGAATCAACAACAAGGAGTTATGCGTTCTTGACTAAGATTAGTAATAAAGTTGTAATTATTATATTTTTTATTGGATATAATAAACATAAACCCATTCATTATTCATAATAATCCAAAATAGGATCTTCAAATCTAATTCTTATATTGGTTACACTAGTAAGTCACGCATTCCCATTAAACTAAACATTATGAATTTTTTTAAAAATCGAATAACTATTACAAATAATAATAATATACATTAATAAATCACATAATGATTAATTACCTCTGACAGGAATTAAGCAAATCACCATGAAAACAACATTGAATGTACCAATTTTAAAGGTAATTTAAATTAGGTGATTCTTTTTATGTAAAACATTAATGATATTTATGAGTCGGTGTATTAATAAGTGATACTTTTACAGGTATTGACCTAAAAGTTGAACTTTAAAAGGTGTATAAGAAAGAAGTAAACCATCTTAACCACCATACCAACTCCTTGGGGGTTATAATTAGATCTTCAAATTTAATTTAATTAAATTTAGATTAGATGTGTTGCACATTAAGGGGCAACATGATTAGAAATTTAATTAATTGAGCATTTATTTGAATAATTTTTAAATTATCTAGTTTCTACTTGGGGGATGTTAAGCTGATTAAATAAGGCTTCTTAAGTTTCACAAATAAGGATATTCTACAAATAAATTGATTAAAATAGTTTAAATTAATTAAGGTTTAATTAAGCAAGGTAGTAGGCTCTTGTTTAATAGACTTGTTAAAAATGTATTATTATTATTAGATCAAAATCAATGTTCTAAAAGACGTTTAGACGTTAGAAAACTATAAATTATGAATTAATAAAAAATTAGTTAGAGACGAACTAAAATTTAATCGAACAACTTAGAGATTTTTAAAATACAGGTCGAGATACACGAATAAACTCAACTCCAACGAATATTAAATAGATAAATATAAATTAAATATCTGTATTCATATTTTCGGATAAAAGATTTGAGTTCGATATCCTCAATATTTTTTTCTTCTTTTCATTTCTCTTTTGGAAACATTTATATTTTGTTTCATTTTCAATAATCCTTTCGATATCATTATTTTCTGAAAAAAATAATTATGCAATGGAAATTAACTATAAAAGGACTGCTCCTTCAAGACAAAGATGTCTCAAAGTAGTTGTGCAAAGCCGGTCAAGAACCAAGAAAATAATAATTAGTTAATGCAAGAACATGCAATAATAATAAAACTGGAATTAATCTTTCTAAGAATATTATAATTAATAAGAACTAATATAAAATAAGAGGAACAAAATCAGAATTATTTATTTGATAGTTAAGATTTTATTCTTTCAGTTCCTCTTCATGCTAAAACTATTTTTAATAAATAAATAAGTAAACTCCATGCTGATTGTAAATAAAATAGTGTATTTTTAATGTTAATTAAAACTAGATCGTGGCATGGGCGGTGCTAACTTAATTAATTTGATTAATTAAATTAATTTCGAAATTCCTCAATCCTAATTTAGATAGCTAGGAAGCTTCCTTTTTAATGTATTTGATAATAATATAGTAAATGAATAATTATAAAATGAAGATGATGATGTATGAAGATTGCCATAATTAATTGCTAGCTGGATGTGATTATTTATTTAAGTGGGTTTAGAGAGTGACTGGTTCTTCTAGTTATTAATTAATCATGTATAATTTATCTGCCTATTTAAGTATAAAATTATTGTGCTTCATTCCAAGTTAATCATTAATAGAAATTAAATAAATACATATTTACATACTTAAATGTCTGTGTTTCATTTTGAAAATACGTAAAATCAAATTTTTATGTGATATTTGAATTCGATTAATTTTTCACATGTGATTCCAATCCGACTAAAAGTCCCACGAACCACGTGCATCATCTATAAAGTGTCACCCAATATGTCGTCATTGAGAGATGTCGTAAGACCCTATTAAAATAACAAGTCTGAACTTTACATACATCAGCTTGCGCTTTTAACTCAGTGTTATGAAACTCCAGAGTTCTCTCCGATTTCTCCCCAAGAACTAGATAAAATCAAGTTGGCCGAGTTTTAAAACTCGTTCTCGACAGTTCAGTTTTACCAAATTCTTACTCAATTAAAGTCGGTCAAATTTTATTTTCACACCGTTACCTTTACCAGAAAAGTTGTATCGATTTCCCCTCCGTTCTACCTAAGTTCTCAAGACTCCATACTTTTGTTTTCGCCAAATTCTCCTTAGTTCTGAGGCTTACATCGTTATTTTTAATATGTCATATTTTAACACAATACCTTAAATATTCAAAGTCGATTACTCAAATTGATACCCAATATGATCCGTGAAAACTTTAAGATGTTTATTAAGTGACAACAAAATCCTTCCCGTCTAGAGTTCAACCACTAACCCTAACCCTATGGCTAAAAGAACAAAAAAACCAACATAGGTCCAAAAGGCAAGATTTGGTATCTGACATTATCATCATCACCATTGTCTCCAAATCCATATTCATTTTTGTACGCACGACTCTTATGTTTATGTTCTTTATCAGAATCACTCCGCACGTCCTCTCCAATGCCAGATGTTATTCTCATTCTCTCCACCAACAAATCATTGACAATGAAACTAATCATGTGTGTGTATGTACTATGTATGCATATATATATGCGTGTGTGTTTCTTCAAACCTTAACAGTTCAACACAAACACTTACAAGAACCTAAGACCCTTTTGGTTCTTCATTACTCTTTGGCAAGAAAAATGGACTACTTTGGAGCCAATTCTGAGGGTGAATGGAGCTCTCTCAGCGGCATGTACACGGCCGAGGAGGCCGACTTCATGGCTCAGTTGCTCGGGGGCTGCTCATTCCCGAGCAACCAGCCTGACGGGTTTCGGGCCCAGTCCGCATTTGACAAGAGCTTCAACTTCGACTCGAACGAGCTTCTGCGCGTATCCGACAATAACAAAGAGAACTACTATTTCGATCCCAACGTAGGCTCCATGTCCATGGAGCTCTGCATTGGGGACTACACGAACAAAGAGACAGTAACCGATGAGAATCACAGGAAACGAGCCAGAGAGTCATCGGATCATCACGTGAGTGATAATACCGAAACATCGATATTGTTTTTTTTCTATCAACAATAATTGCAGGAGTGAAGACTGAAACTAGCGACCTCATGTTCTTTATATTGAATGTTGCAGGTCGAGGCGAAGAAGAGGAATGTGAAGGTGAGAGTGGGGAGAAAGACCCAGAAGGCCGCGCAGAGCACCAATAACGACGAAGATGGCAATATCGTGTCAAGCAGTTGCTCAGACGATGGGTTGAGTTCGGGTTTAACTTTGAGCTCGAAAGGGAAGGTCAGAGCTAGCAGAGGCTCTGCCACCGACCCTCAGAGCCTCTACGCAAGGGTAAGTCCTTTATACTGTGTAAGGTTGACATTTTAGCTGCGGAAACTGCTTATCCATGTAAAGTTGACTAATGGGTCATGCTGACTTTTTGCAGAAGAGGAGAGAGAGAATCAATGAGAGACTCAGAATTCTCCAAAGCCTTGTCCCCAATGGAACTAAGGTTGATATCAGCACAATGCTCGAGGAAGCTGTTGAGTATGTCAAGTTCTTGCAACTCCAAATCAAGGTAAGAGAAACAATCTAAACTATAGATTACAAATTGTCAACAACATTCAGACAGAAGTGTCCGAAACTGAATATAACTATATCTGAAATAAAAACGATTCAGGTACTATTTTCAAACAAAATAAATACTCTGGGTACCATTTTCCGAACATCACATGTTTATGCAGTGTTTCGGTAGTAAAGTCTGAGAAAGTGTCCGAAACTGCACAAAATTTTATACTAAGGACTATGTCTTAACTAAAAACGAGCAATACAATGTTTTGGTATGTAAAGTTGGTAAAAGTGTATGAAACTGAACAAAATTGTATATTCAAGACTAAGTCGTAACTGAAAACGAGCTTAGTACTGTTTCCGAACAAAATAAATACTTTGGGTACTTTTCCCGAGCACAATACATGTTTATGCAATGTTTCAAGCTAATAAACAACTAACAATACATCGTGACAGAAGTGTGTACTTTGAATACTAAATCTGAACTAAAAAAACAATTTGGGTACTAATTTCAAGCAAAATAAGTACTTGAGTACCTTTTTCCAAAGACAACACATGATTATGCAACGTATCTGATACGTTTTTTTTTCATTTCTGGCAGCTATTGAGCTCTGATGACCTGTGGATGTATTCTCCTATAGCCTACAACGGAATGGACCTGGGATTGAACATAACGATTCCTGAGTCAAGATCAGCGTAAAGCTGTTGAGCCTAGAATTTACATAAACAATTGCATTTATTCACATGTAAACGATTCAGAATATATCAAAGATTATTTTCGTATCACTCTAATTCACGTGGAACCAATCTTTATAAATAAGATGATGTGCAAAAATACCGACTGTAAAAAGAAATTACTCAGGCAATTTATTTTACGGGGCACGAGTTGTGGGATCAAAAGGGTGTCCCAAATCAGTATTTGAATCATCTATCATGTTAAAATCGTAAAAAATACAAGGTGGTTCTACTCTCTGTTACTTTATTGTCCATATTTTACAGAAATATGATAAGATTGACCGAGGTTCTAAAACTCAGGATTGGGAAGAACTCGGCGAGGCAAAAAATAAGGAGTTGTGAGAACTCGGCAAAACTCGTTTTGTATTATATACACATATAGTCATATATATAATTCACATGATAAACAAAAATAACAATATTTTAGTAAATTAAAATAATTTCCAAACTTAATAAGCACAAATCATGGAACTATTTCAAAGCACGAGTAAAAAATAAAAATACAAAAAAAATAACCGAGTTTGGTCCAGTGAAAACTCGGCAAAATTTAACCACAGAGAACGATTTTAAAACTCGGCGAAATCGATTTTACAAAGTTCTTGGGGAGAACTCAAGAGTTTTAGAACATTGAGATTGACGCTCGAGGCAAAACCATGAGACATACCTGATCACTCGAGATTATGTATGGAGGTTTCACTCGACAATGATGTATTTTTCAGGCATGACTGTCGTTGACGTGGTTTGGTACTTCCGATTGGCTGTCGAGAGGCATGTACTGTGCCATTATAGCTCTGATCTCCGAGTCCATGTACGACTGCAAGAGTAACAACACAAAGATATCCTCAACAAACTCATGACTCTAAAATTGAAATAACATGGAATCGATGTAATGAAAGAGAGATTGGACAGAGCTTACCCTTAATCTATATTTGTAGATAAGATATGCTCCACCGCCAGCCATCGCCAAGCCAATCAAAATGATCCAAACGGCGGTCCACGCAGATTTTCCTTCGGCGGCCGTCTTGCCTGAATTTGCCAAAAAAAAAGGAAGAATAAGAATAAATATATTTTTCAAAGCAAATATATACGAAGCACGAAGCGCGAGACTCTGAACTCACTTATGCAGGTGTCGTGGTCTCTCATATACAAAAGCTCGCCACTGCAACTACAGTCGTAGCTTCCCCAGGTATTCTTGCAACTGCACTCGGAACACTGGCATGCCTTCTTCTCTTTGCATTCATCAATATCTGAGAAAAAAGAAAAGAAAAAGAAGACGTATTTTTCAAATAAATGAGAAAAGGAGAAAAAACTAGGAAACCCTAAAATTTTGTCATTTTAACGTCCTCTCTATGGAGCGGAAGGTGAAGAAGCAACACGTACCTACACAACTCTTGATGCCGTCACCTTTAAACCCTGGCGGACACTGGCATTTGCTGCTTCCCTCAACATCCTGTTGACATGGACAATGAGAATCTAAACCAAAATTATTTTATATAACAAAACAAAATATGTAGAGAGCACCAACCACACAAGCAGAGAATGTGTGCCCATCTCGAGATTCATGCCAGCAACCTCCGTTGTTTATCTTGCATCTTCCAGGCCCACTTGCTGCAGCACAGAAAAAATACTCAGATGGAACGTACAAAAAGTATAGAACTTCCGCTTTAACAACAAAAAAAACTGATAACTGGTAAAAGACTGTCAATGTGTAAGTAAAAGGTTTTCCCGATTGCCCCTACAATTTCCGTAGTGTCGGATCATAATTCAAACAGAGAGATTCACCTTCACAGTTGCTGTAACCATCGCCTTTGAACTGCACGCCATCAATCAGGGGACATTCACATACCCTCCCACGGAAAGTATCCTAAGGAAACAGAAATACAAGTAAGTACGAGAGGAAGCAATCTGACACTCGTGAAACCATTGAAGTTTTGATTTATACCTTGCAGGCTGTAATATTAGCCGTCGTATCTTGCCAGCAACCGCCATTGTTATCCAAGCATTCATTTGTCTCCACGTCTGCCAGATAAAGATATGACAGACTATTGGTCAGATTTATTGGATTTGTATTGATCCACCATTGTTATTCAAGCATTCATTTGTCTCCACCAATGTTATTAACTTATTCAAGCCTTTATTAATTGTATTTGTATTTTTCTAGTTTGTGATTTTTGTTAAATAAATTATTATATATTTACAATCAATATATGATTTATGCTATATAGAAATAATAAAAATGATAAATATTTAAGATATAAAAACATAAAATTTTTAATATGTTACATTTACATCCGTAAAAATAAAAGAAGTATGAATAGAAGTACCAATTAGTGTAAAATATTGTAGTTTTAGTTTGTTTTTTATAAGAAATAATATAAAAAAGAGCAAATAAACTGCCTAAATCCGCTCCACTGATTATATGAAATCGAGTCAGTGTTCTAAATTTCCCCACCTAGGCCGATTTTTAGAACACTGAACAATAGTAAGAGGATAATGTAATGCTTTCAACTTACCACCACTCAAACAAACTCCTGGCTCGGTAGTTTCTTCAAAACCGGAACAGATTGCCTTCAGAACAGCACCTTTCTCCAGCTTTCCTGCAATCAATTGTTTTAGCAACGGGAAGCATTGGAATATTGTTTAAGAAAGAAAAACTGAAAAGGGCACAAATAAGGACCTCTGTACTGTCGATTGTTGACGACAAGAGTAGGCAATATGGTCACATCACCCCTGGTTCCTTTCCCGACCTACAAGGTTCAAAGACGAACCAATACTCAATATTTTGCATGGAGTCGCAGTAGAAACCGAAAAAATGCAAGAAAACGGCAAAGACACACTCAAGTAAAGTAAACAAAATAGTTCAGAGAAATACTTGAGCGTCTTGCTCCTCTTTCAGGACGGGATTGTCAGAATCGGCATTTGGATCTCCCATACACTTCTCGATCTTTTTAGCATCAAGGCCTGCATAGATATCACAACATATAAATTTACGATTAAAAGCTATAATAAAATTGTATCCCTAAAATCAGCAAAAAAAATCCGACGAGAATCTACCGAGCGATTTGATGACAGTGTTAGCGCATTCCTTGTTGTACTTCTTTTCCTTCATGGGACACCTAATTTGAAAATCGGTTACGTAATCCCACCAAGCCCAAGACTTGTTAGTTTCATTCGCCACTCTAAACACACATAGCTGCCGCAAGTTTTCAATAACCACATCCTTCCCGTCGTAACCGGAGCTGAAATCCTGCTCGGGGTCAGGAGCGCAATATCTTCCGTGGTTGATGCACTGGGACTTGCACTGTTTGCTTAAGATGAATGCCTGAGGACAGTACCACGTTATGTAGTGTGGTGTGAACTGAGTGTACCCACCTTTCTCGAGTATCTGGGCCGCGCCCTTAAAATCTTTCAGAAACTCCATCAGCATGTCGCATTTCACGCCACACTCGTCGTTGCTGTTGGTCCATAGCTCATATTCCACGCGATCGTCAGGGTGTGGAACGGCTTCCCTCCAGTCGAGGTTTACGTTGACCATGTCTCCCCCGCTGATAGACTTCTTTAACGTTTCGGAAAAGCTCTTTTCGATAAGTGCAGATGGTATTGTTATGTTCTGAATGTACTTTGCACTTGAACTGTCTTCTTCGGGCGTGTCCATGGTGATTAGTGCCTCGTCGAGGTCGTCTGCAACGAGTACAGCAGAAGCACCGGCCTTCTGGGCATTCCAAACCTTCAAGGCAAAGAAACAATCTGCAAAGCAACAGAGAGCGCTTGTTATGAACAACCCTACAAGTTGGTCATACGCTAATGGCTATTATTATATAGTTTCTAGACTAAGGGTTCTGAAGTAGATCGTTGATCCAAACTAACCAAAGGGCTTCTCTTCAATCACCATTAATTCATACATATAATCATATGATAGAAATAGAAATAGCATGGTTCTAAAACTGAAGATTGAGAAGTACTCGGCAAGGCGAAAAATAAGAAGTTTGAGAACTCGGGTTGAAATTGGCAAAATTTGTTTTGTATTAAATAAATATTAGATATACATATCTTCATGTATAATTCACATGAAAGACAACAATTAAAATATTTTAGTGAAATAATATACTTTCAAATAGCTATACAAGTAAAAACAAAAGCACAAATTAATAACAGTTTCAAAACATATGTAATATAAAAGAAAACGCATGCATATATTATAAATTCATATATATGATCATAGGAATGCACTATGCTACAAACGGTTGTAGAACGTCCGAAGCCCTACAGTCGTTGGATCGTTGAAGATCTGAACGCACGTTGTCCCAGCGCGCGACACGTGGCAGTAAGGTTCAACATCGGACATTTTCAAGGTTCTACAGGGTCAATCACGTTCTACCATTTCACACTACACATTCAACGGAGGTCAATCACGTTCTACCATTTCGCACTACATATTTTACACGTTCGGACATTCGGGCGTTTCCACCCGGTTTGTACCTGATTGTTGCTCTATGATCATAACATAGAAATAGTAAATTATGTGGTAAGCTAATCAATACTAGTACTATCACTACCAAAGGGAGCTAAAAGGAAACAATTTACTAAAAATAGATAAGAGGCCAATCTCTGCATATTAAATATAAACCAACTTGGCTTCTGTTTTCATAGTAACAGACAGATTAATCAACATAATACTCCAAAACTACAAATGACATAATAATGCAAGGGAATCTATATTAAGAAAAGACACCTCCTCAGTCCTCAATCAATCCAAATAAACAATAACAAGTCCATGAATCAGACAAAAAGCATGCCTCCATATACAGCTAAAGCAAGAGCCAAAGACCGAAAAGTGCTACAAGAAGCAAATTGACCCAAATTTAATAAAATCGGATAACACACCAACCAACAGCTGAAGTCAAGCAATTTACTACAGATCAACTCACACATGCCTCTCAATGAATCAATACAAACCACCAAATATCATGAAAAGAAACCACAAAAACAAGCAAACACTTCCACTGTCACCATAAATGAGCTCAAAACAATCAAACTGATCCAAAGAAACAAAAGGGTAGTTCCCAAATAAGCCAAAACAAACAAGACAAGTACAAAACAATCAAAATAACACAAATTCACAAAATGGGTACCTCCGCGATTGACTAGAAGGAAGATGGAAGAGCTATAGCCTATAACAAGCAAATTGGCCCAACTTTACTATATAAAAAAGGATAGCACACCAACTAACAGCTAGATGCTAGTAGTTCACTACAAATGACCTCACACATGCCCCTCAACCCATCAACACAAATCAGCAAACCATCAAATCAAACCACAAAATAAGTAAACACTTCCGCTGCCAACTTAAATGAGCTCAAAACAATCAAATTGATCCAAGCAAACAAAAGGGTAGTCCCCATATATCAGCCAAAATAAACAGGACAAGTACAGAACAATCAAAATAACACAAATTCACAAAATGGGCACCTCCGTGATCCACCAGAACGAAGATAGGAAGAGCTATAAGAAGCAAATAGGTCCAAATTTACTTTTAAAAGGGATAGCACACCAACTAACAGCTAAATGCAAGTTATTACAGATCACCTCACACATATGCCTCTCAACCCATCACAGAAATCAGCAAACCATCAAATTTCACCACAAAACAATCAAACACTTCCACTCTCAACTTAAATGAGCTCAAAACAATCAAAATGATTCAAACAAGCAAAAGGGTAGTTTCTGAATCATGCAAAACAGACAAAACAATCAAATTGATACAAAGAACCAAAATGGTAGTTCCCAAAACACACAGAACCACTACAAAACAATCAAATTAACACAAATTCACAAAATGGGTACCTCCGCGATCGACCAGAACGAAGATTGGAAGAGCTCCTGGCTTAGAATCAAACGAAATCCCAAACTCGTCAAAGCCCTTACAACCCTTTCTGTTCTCCTTGGGATAAATCACAGTCCCCGCCATGCTCCCTCCATACTGAGGAATCCCAAAGTTCCCAATCGCACTGTCGTAGGTCCCTTTGATTCTCTCCGGCGACGTGACCCTCAAACTGTTCTTCTCCACCACGAATCGCGCCATTGACGACGAAGCCACAATCGAAAGCACCATAAACCCTAGCAAAACTCGCATGCCTGATCTTCGAAGACACGCCATCTTCGTCAGATCGATTGATTCCGGCGAATCGGTCGTCTGGGTAAGATTCAAGCACAAATTCTTGCTGACCCTTTTACCCCAAAGAGTGAAATTTTGGACTTTTCCTCCACAGAAGAGAGCGATGAAGTTGATTTTTCGTGTTTCTGGACACTGTTGTGTGTTTAGAGGAAGCGAGAAGCACAAAAGCGAAGATTTGTCGAGCGTTGAAGAAGAAAATGAGAGAAATTGGGAAGTCTTTAATGCGTAACGCGGAAGGATTTCGATTCTAGAGAAGTCAAGATCAGTGACAGTGTGATTTAAATACGTAATTAAGTAATTAACTATCAGCATCTAAAGATTCCAACGGAAAAAATTAATTTTTATCATAAAAAAATAATATTTTTTATTAACGATGTTTTATATTTTAATGGAGTGTGTATTTAAGATATTTAAATACATGCTTTTTTTTATTATGTCACGAAAAAAATTAGTTTAAATATAAATAACTGAAAGGATTTAATAGGTAAACTATAAATAACTAAAAAATTGTTTATTTTTACTTCGTTTTTTCGTGGCATTCAAATATACAAAAATATATCGATATTGTGAATTTGATTTGATTTGGAATATATGTTCTATTAAATATAAGATTGTTGATTATAATTTTTGTATAGTTAAAATAGACAAAGGTTCTCAACTCGGAAAAAAATGTATCTCTAATATAATAGAGTAGTTGAGTAAGAGACGAAAATAACTAAACTTATTTCAAACTTATATTGTTGTTATTATTAATTAAGGTGTTTATGATTTGATTTTTACTCAAGTTAGTCCAACATTGAATTGAACAAAATAGTTCATTCTCATCTATTATACAATCAAAGCATATATTGGATTTGTTAAAATTCAATTTTAAATTGATTGATTTCGGCTTGATCAATTCTACTAAAACATATTTTTACCAAAATTTTCACTTTTGCACGTGTTTTGACATTAATTTTTACATATGTTTTGTCCAAATTATTGAAGACTCCTAACTTATAATAGCTTATATGACAAAATAACTGGATCCTAGACTTAGCTAAATTTTGACCGTTCTATCTTTTATGTAACAAAATCAAACTGGTTACACTTTCATTTAATCTCTAATCGAATCGGTTCTACAAATTTAGTCAGTTCGGCTTTTTTTAGCGGTCCAATTATTAATTATGTTCGAATCATTATTGTAATTCCCACTATCTTGGAAAGGTTATTTTAATGGAAATCAGAATTATTACAAATCTTGTGTACTAATATTTGTTATGGGAGGAAGAGACTCAACGGCGCATTTCATGTAGTGGTATCATAGTACCCTCCCACGGTATTGACCAGGGTTTGATTCCCTGGATTTTGGGAGTCTATTGTCAAACACAAAACTTGATAGACACGAATTTAAGTATTGAATTTGTAAAATGAGACATATAATTTGTTTTTATTTATTCATTCTCTTAAGTACATAAGAATTTCTATCTTTTATACGTATCAGAATTGAAATAAAACAGGAACACAAAAAAAGCTTAACCAAAATCGACCTCTTTTGATATCACACAAACAAAATTATTAATGCCTTACTTATTTTACACTTAATTGAGTGATACTATGTTTACATTGGCCTAATGACCTCTCTTTGTATCCTATAAAAGGTTATGAAATCAAAATATGAATGAAGTTAGTTAGGGCAAGGTTATTTGGTTAAGATGAGAAATATCTCATTTGAAAATTCAATGACCTAACTTGACAAACAATTTTTAAAATCTAGAGAATCAGATCTAGAACCGGGTAATGTAAATAGGGTGGTTATAACAAACCCATAAGTCGGGCAATTCTCAAATTAGAATCGGATCAATCTAATTTTAACGAACCTTCATTTAATTCTCAATTTATAAGCTTGTTTTGCCATTGGGGTCTTTTTTTACTCGTACAATTTTATTCACCTTTCAGTTCGGTTCTCAGTTTGGGTTCAATCAAATTGAACACCATGAAACATAAGTTACATTTCATGCAATATTAACATATAGACTGTAATCAAAGTTAAAGTTAGCAAATATAAATTAACTATTATTTCGATTTGGTTCTTTCCTATTAACTGTCAGTTTTAGTTTATAAGAATCATGTCTGAACCACAATTCACCATCTACTAAAAATTATAATTAAAATCAAACTATTATCCACGATTCTTAATTTTTTAAAGAAAATTAAATTCGATTTTCGGTTTGAGACTAGTTTTAAATTGGAAATAGACACCCTTATGTATGAGATACATAATGCCACCTAGGCACACAATCTTGGAATGATAACACGTGTCATCAACCCATTTGCCATAATGTCATAGAAAACCATGCTCTCACATAGGGCTGTCCATTTTACCCGTTAACCCGACTCACCCGACGGATCGATCCGCCACCCGACTCTACCAACCCGACACCCGACTGACCCGATACCCGACTACCCGACAAGTCAACCGAGTCAAGTATTGGGTACAATTGTGTAATCCGCCGGGTACCCGACAACCCGACAATATATATAAAAATATAATATTCGTTCACTGCCCCCAGCCCAACATAAT
>JAYMTP010001818.1:0-22077 GCA_036897365.1 Geranium brycei
ACATTTCGTGCGACATTTTCTGTTGCCTAAAAGATGAGCCAATATACTATGTAATAACAGTTATCATTGCCATCTCCAACATGGGAAATCTAATAAAGGGGGCGTGTTTGTTATTGTCACGAATAACATATATATGCGCTTGGATTGCCCCTATATGATAGTGATTTGCCATATGAATTGTAGCACTTAGAACTGGGTCGATGATGTTACACTACAAGCTTATTGCCACAAGGGCGTCTCACGTGAGGCACCGTCACAAAAAGGGAAAGCAAACGCAAGTACGACATATTAACAACGCGCTGTTAATAATATACTGTGTGAAGTGAAGAACTGTGCAAATACAAATGTGCACAAATATAGAGCTGACAGTGCGCACAAGTCAGTGTTCGCAATTACATTATAACAACTGCGCATAGGTTTTTGTGCGCAGTTCTAATATTGTAACGACATATTTATTGTTGTGCGCAATTGCAATATAAGGTTTACGCAGGTGCGCATGCCTTATGAGGGCAGATTGTAAAAAAATATATTACAGAAAATTAGGATCCAAAATTTAATTCCTGTAATATTTTTTTAAAATCGATAACATCAAAATATAGTTCATCATCCAGCAAGAACGTTCATCATCCACAAAATATTATTCATCAACACAACATGGCATTTTATAATGTCCAATAATCATAACTTAGTTGTCAAATTTTCATTTTACCCCATAAGATACTAGGGATTTGAATATTAGTAGACGTCTACTGGAATGCACATGTAAAATTATAACTTTCTTAATATTTGTAGTTGCAATTTTTTGTTTATAAAAATATTTCAGGTCCCCCAATCATGAAAGCTCACTTCGTTTATTGTACGGTAAATACTGGCTACCGAAATTATTCTATTAATTTAGTAGAAGAAAGTATGGGGTCGAAACTAAGAGCATAGCTTTTATCCAATAATCATTATATAGATTTGGGAAATGAGTTTGAAGATTGGCGGCGGAGAGAAAGAGACGAAGGTTTACAATAAGGCATGTTTGGTGGAGGGTTGCGCATCGTTGAATTTGCTGTTCCTCCATTTTTAACTATGAAAACTGAGTCCATCCCCCAGAGCATGTGTCTGTCTAGATGACAATGCCAAAACCATACTCCTGCAAATCGTATTCAAATTCGTCAATGACTAGGTTTTCATTTTAATCTCTAAACTTTCGTACATAATAAGCTATAAAAATGAAGGGTTGAACCTCTAAACTGGTAATATATACCAACCTAACCCCTACACTTTCGCAAGTAAACTAATTTAGTCATTTTTGTTTAAATGTACTATGCATAATTGTTAGTGTTAGAGTATTATATCTGAACTGTGAATCTGGTTACTAGCTTAAATAACTTTATCTACTTTTATGGGTTGGACAGTTGGAACGTACAAATCTATAAAGTGTACCATGTTAAATTTATTGCTAAACTTCTTAGTAATTATTGTTCACCATTCAAACTTTGAGTTCTTGGTGCCAAGAAATTCAAAACTGTTTTTTTGCTGAGGGAAGATGTGAAATTTTATTGAGCTTTCCCAGGCTTTCAAGATTAAGCAAGACTATAAAGAGTAGTCCTCACAGGAGTAATTTCATCATTTTAAAAATTACAGTTCATGTGATTTGCACTTAACTTCAAGCTTCGATATTCCAACCATAAGTTGATACTAAAAATACTTAATCATAGTTATCGGCTATGTGTATACAAAGCATACGTAACGAATTGATAATCTTGCATATTATATACATTGTATTAATGTTTGATTTGTCCTCATGGAGATTATAAATAGTGAGAATATTTTAAACTTTTTACATACCAATTATGTTAGATTTAACGAAATTTACTGTAAGTGTGACTACAACAAAATGTCAGGATATCTATAGACAAAATTTCAAAATCAAGTACTAAATTTAAAATCGTGCATAGTTAAACATAGTAAACTTGAATTATCTCTAAATTCAATAAGACACTTGAACAAAACATACCTGGATTATTTGCTGTGAAGCGGACAGTGGCCCAGCCATTCCTTGGGGTAGTAGCAGTGTTGAGGAAAGGAGGGTCGACCAAATTATATCGCAGCGGGTCGAGGAGAGGGTCGAAGATACCTTCTCCGAAACCGACTAAGTAAAAGTTGTGGCCGTGCAAATGCATTGGGTGATCTTCGGTGGCACTCATCACATTGGTTCCTTGGAACACCATTTCCACTTGTTCATTGTAACTCAGCACCTTCAATTTCGTGCCCCGAGCCGCCTCGGTCGTGTTTGACCCTAATAACGCATCCGAAGTGAAATTGAAGTATTTTGGTGGTTCGTTCGGGAAGTCGTCGGTGTAGACATCACTTATGTTCCTGCAAAACATTATTCAATATGTTCAATTACTTTGAAACACACGCACACATGTTCATTGTATAAATGTATAGGCCGGTTCTTATAATCGATTTAAATTTCATTAGTGAATGGTACTGAACCATTCACTTTGGTTTGATAAGATTTCAAAGTAAGAATCACTCATTGTCATATTTTATGGCCGTTTACAATTACCCAATTTTCTTGAAAATATTAACTGTGTTTTAAACGAGTTTACAAGACTCAAAGGTCAATCCACCCAAACGCCCAAACCCAACTCTCCCTTTGAGTTCCATTCTAGTCCTAATAAGGATGTGAGTTTTGACTATATTGTTCATATATTATTGAATGATATTGAATCATATACTACGTCAATTCGTTATCGTTATCTAGAGATTTCATTGATACATAGCCTGCGAGCAAGTATGACCAAAACCTTCCTTTTTTTTCCATGATGTGTTCTATCAAAGGCCACGCAGGTCTTTCCCTAACCCTAACGAGGACAAAATGAGTTATATTCTCTTAGGTGCATTTCTGTCCATGTAAGAGTCTATTCTAGCAAACAAAGGGAGACCCAAGCTGCTTTTTCGTCCTAACAACAGGGGATTCATTCGTGAAAGCAGTTCTGGCATATGCCTCTTCCTTCGATCAAAGATCTTAGGCCTGAATTGAATGAATGCACTCCCTTTGAGATTCACCCTCCAAATTGACTCATTGGTAATGGTAAACAGGCTTATTGGAGGGTCTCATTGTCATGCATTTAGTGAGAATTGAATGCACAAACAATAGAAAAAACTATTTATTGATAGAAGGGGGTCCAGAGACAATTTGAGGGAACTATCTATTGTATTCATATTGTATCAGACTGCCAGTCTTTTTGTGGTTGGAATGCCCCAAATTCTACTTCAGCATCCAAATTCGGCATAGAAGCCATCAGCTTGAACCCTAGCCTCTGCCCAGGAGGAGCCTCACTCGGACTACTGCACCAAGTGCAGCTTCTCAATTAATTTATGAGTTCAAATTGTTAGAAAGTGATAGTCACTTCCGGCCAAGCCGTTGGTTGAGCC
This sequence comes from Geranium brycei, assembly GCA_036897365.1. Taxonomy (NCBI): domain Eukaryota; kingdom Viridiplantae; phylum Streptophyta; class Magnoliopsida; order Geraniales; family Geraniaceae; genus Geranium; species Geranium brycei. Next base: position 3,433 of record JAYMTP010001818.1, read on the forward strand.
AGTTCAACTCAAAAGCCAGACTAATCACTTTCATTTTATTCTAAACCGTGTATTAATCCATAATTCATGTGTTGAAACACGTGAATTGCGATTGACCGATTTGCAGTTCAAATTTACTCATCCTTACACATGACTATCTACTAATTAATAGAAATTAGTACATATATGTGTATATAAACACATACCTGTAGTAGGCTTGTAAGATGTCAATTCCAGGGTTGACCCAACTCACATTGTTCACGCTCGAACCATAAGCAGCTTCAATAGTACTATTCTCCCCATAATGATACTGATTCACAGAGGCTGTAATGAACATCCTCGTGCTAATGTTCCTCGGCACATCGACATCTCCAAGGCTCCTAAGTTTTCGGACAAACCCATAAGCAGCATCATAGTCCTTGTACAAAGGAAGTGTGGTCGGAAAAACAGGAAACGGTGCGTTTTGATCATCTCCAATTCTGTATTGAAGAATAGCCGTTGCATTTGAGAAGTCGTAAACAGGAGTTTCTAAAACTAGGCTCTTGAAATTCCTCACGCCAATGTAGTAGCTGTGTAGAGAAGATTGGTTTGTTGTGACCAAAGCGTCTATGGTTTGTCCCGGAGATATCATAATGTGGCTTGTGACGAAGGGTTTTAGGTAATTTCCGTCCATGCCCACGACGGTGAGGTTGTGTTGGGCGATTTGGAAGAAGAGCTCGGCGTTCATGGCCGCGTTCACGAGTCGGAGGAGGTAGGTTTTGTTTCTGTCGACCGTCCATCTAAATATTGAGTCTGTAATGCCAACGACAACGAACTATCAAAGATCAATTTTATATAATTCTTTCAATGGCTACTTGTGTTAGGGAGAATCACACTCTTAGAGTATCATGTCTGCAAGATGTAAATCCGTTAACTAGCTTAAATAATAGTTCTGGCCTCCACCTATTTATGTTTTTTAAAAGCGAACAAATCATTCATTCAATATTAATACGGGTGGGACAAAACTCACACCTGAATATCGAACATCAGCGGCGTACGGTTATAAAGAAACAGTAGAAGGTCAGCCTAAACGACACCCTAATTCTCTAGAAATACCAGGATTTGGACCGGCCACTGACTCAGTCTAGTGCGACTGAACGGGTAACAGGCCCAAAAATATCCAACCCACTACATTTGGGCCAGGTGGCGGGTCAGAAATCTGAAACCCGGTCCAACCCGCTCCCCTTATGATGTTACACAACTAGACCCAACCCAAGTAAGATATTCAACCTAACATAGTTTGTTTGTTAATACAGTGATATTCGATTAATTAAAATGTATTCATCGTTTTCTTCTAAATAGTTAATCAATCATAAAAGAAATTAATTTTACTGGTTTAGAGACTGTCTAGGCTTAAAAACCCCAAAACATATGGCCCATCAACCTAGCATGCCGGGTTGGGTAAAATTCACAACCCACTCCCAACCTGCTAGAACCCGCCCAACCAAATTGGGTAACGAGCCTTCCATGCAAGTTAGTACAAGCCCTTCCTCACCCTGTTCACGTTTGAAACTCATACCTCTCTATTAATAGTGTAAAATTCAAATCGTTGCGATGTCCACTCGGAGACAGTTAGTACAACCAGTTGATTAATATATGTGTAAGGTATGCTATATTGATAAAATAGGGTTGAATATGATATACCTGTATGAGAGCAGGACATGAGATCTCCAGGTAGGCCATTGATGAGGTAAGCAGATGAGACAGGCAAATCTTCTCCACTTATTAATCTCTCTTTAACCACTTTATTCACATCAAAATCGTACCAAGATCCTATCACGTTCCAAATTACAATTTATTTTAAATACTTTTATCATTTTAAATAAAAATAATATGAAAAAAACCAATTATTTGCAGTTTGTGTGGCCTGGTTCCACTACTTGGCCATGTTATATTAAAGCAGTAGATCTGAAAATGGTGAATTATTTGGTGGGTGTAGAAAGCTGACAAAATGGTAGGGCCTCGTTCACAGGCACTAGGAAAGTTCTTTTAAAATATCTTTATTTTTTAGTGGTAAATTGTGTATTAAAATTTAGACTATATAATATCATGAAATAAGACAACACTACACTTGTAATTCTTATCTTTTCTCTATGTGCGATCACAGTGAATTTAATTAATATTCAGGACATTTAGAGGTTGTTACCGAGTATAAGAATTTGCTCTCCATCTGGAGTTGGATACGGATATGTGGCTCCCTGAGCAGGATAGATGGTGATGGCACCATGAACTGTGTTTCTTGTCCAATCACTGTGTGCATGCCACCACAAAGTTCCTTCTTCTGTACTAAATGTTACTTCGTAAGTGAAATTCGCACCCGGCTGTATCGGACATTGAGTAACATATTCTGGACCGTCCGACCATGGATTTCTCGGTTGATTCACTCCGTGCCTACAATTGTTATAATTAGATTTTAAATTCAAATAACGTACAGTTCAATCAAAACTTAATGCTGGCCCTGCACTCACATGCAAGTCCGAGTGAGATTATTTATATCACATAGAACTCTGCTTATGGTTCATGTGTCTAGAATAAAATAACACAGAGACGCAGTCAAATCTTAGAAAAAACATAAAGATGCAGTCTTACTATTCACATTTCCTTCAATGTGGGTTTCAAAAAACTATTCACATTTTCTTCAATGTTGGTTTCAAAAATTGTGCAATGAAAACATACGATACAATTTCAGTCCTCACTTCAGAATATTACCAGTGGAGGGTAACGCCATAGTTTCCCTCGTTATGAACATTGACGAACATAGTGTCGCCTTTACGCACGTACAATGTAGGCCCTGGAAATTGCCCGTTCGCCACCAACATGCTCTTGTTCACACACAGCCTCGAGAAGTTCTTCTCCTTGAGCTGTACACGCCCACAGAGAAGCAAAACATGACATGGGTCAGCGGAAATACGTTGAGATATGTAAACTAGTGTTTGAAAAGTTAAATGGTGCATTCATCTGACAAGATTAATCTTTTAGTTGTGAAACTGAGTAATTGAAAGATTCAGAAAACGAAGAGAATTTGTAAATTCTGTACTCACGACGAAGTCATGGTAATGAACCTCTCCATCCACAAAACAAACGAAGATGGTGCTGGAGATGATGAACACGATGAAGAGCAGACGGTCCAAATCTGGCATGGACGCCATTATTTTGCCTTATCGCTTCTACTATAGCACACTCACACAACTTTAAGAAGTGACAGTTCAATTAATGCGATGAAGCCAAAATAATATATAGACAGCGATACCAACTACCACTACTTTTAAGAAGGAATTGGCATGGTGTGATTCATGTGTTACTTACTAATGGAACTGTAATAAGAATTGGCATGATACGTGAGATTCACGTGTTATTAGTGGGAGTGGGACTATATATGGTTGCATATCTTTTCACTGATCCACTAGTTATGATAAACAAGTTTAAAACAAAAGCACTTGGACTAATCAAACATGGCTCGCACATGAATTTGTCTCTAAGAAACAAATTCATGCTCGAAGCATAGACAATATTATAATGGAGGTTTCATGTTTTTTGGGTGTGCATTGTAGTTATGTTAATTAAGAGTATTAATACTTCGGTTAGGGTAGACTTAAAAGGTTTGATTTCTCCAATAGATCACTTAACTTTTTTTTAATTTCTCAAGTCACTTAATGGTTTTTTGTCCCAATATTATTATGGGATAATGACACTATGTTACATCTAATTACAGCGAAATGACATTTTCATACCCTAAATATTTTTCTCTCTTTCTTAGTACATTGACAATTTTTTTGACAACCTACGCTAAAATGACTAAAATACCTCTGTTTTAAAAAACTAAAATTGAACCAGTCCAATTTGATTTATCAAACCAAAATTAAACTGGTTCAATTTTAATTTTTAATGACTAAAATACCCTTATGGGACATTCAAATTTTCAACCCATGCTATTGCTTCATTTGTTTCCTTTGTTTCTCTCGCCTCTCACGGTGATCGGTGACAACGTCGTCGCCGGGGTCTCACGGTGGTTGTTTCCCTTATGGTGATCGGTGACAGCGTCGTCGCTGGAGTCTCCCTTGCCATCGACAAGGTCTTGTTCTGGGCAATTTTTGCTCCCGAGCCTCGAGCTCGCGCCTCGCCTTGCTCCTTTAAGGTCGACTCAGTGGTGAGTGCAGACCTCCTGATCCACCCGGTGTTCGTACGAGCACGAGCAGAAAGGAGCGCTACGTCTGGGTCACGATCTCCACGAGATCGAGGCTCTTCGACCTGACTCTTCTGCAACCCAGAATAAACCAGAACCATAGATCCAATGAGCTGTAAAACCGTGCAAAGCCCCTTCGAATTCGCAATCGTCTCGATCTGGTGAACCAACTTTAGATCTGAGAAATTTTAGACCAAGATTTTCTGCTCCAGAACCACGACGACAATAGTGGTGTAGCCGCCGGAGACGACAGAGCAGCCGGGACCGGAGGATTCGCCGAAGACTCCTCGAACATAGGCGCCGAATCGGAGGAATGCTCGTAGCTGTGCCAAGAGCGGAAATTAGGGTCAGGGTTGAGATCGGCGCTCAATTCGAGCCATGGAGACGACGAGAACGCCGATAGAGCGGCCATGGAAACGGATCTGGATTGGAATCGAGTTCGAAGCCGAAGATGGATTTGTATATCTTGATATTGATTTTGACGGTTTGTTTCAGTTCGTGGAAGAGAATGGCAAAATGGGTATTTTACCATTTGTTTTGAAATGACTAATATGCCCTTAAAGTTAATTTTAGATTTGGGGTATAATTGTAATTGCATGTTAAATATAAACCAAATTGAGCCGGTTCAATTATAATTTCTTAAACCAATGGTAGTTTAGGTATTTTTGGCATTTTACAGGTTTGTTGTCACAAAAAAATTGTCAGGGTACTAAAATAGAAAGAAAAATAGTTAGAGTATGAAAGTGTCATTTCGCTATAGTTAGGTGTAACAAGGTGTCATTATCCCAATTATTAACTCTGTAAATTTTTTGTGAAAATACTAAATTGCCTCTATCTATTTTCAAATGGTGTCACTCCAATTTTTCAGAGACGCCGGAGCATGGCCAAAGTAAGAGACATGGCCCTTTTTCCGCGCCAGAGCTGGAGATGCCGGAGCAGTGTTTATTCTTGAACATTATGACCCTGGTTCTCCCAATTTTTGGAGGCAGTTAGAAAGAGAAGCGGATCTGAAAAGAAATTTGTGCCTTGAAGCACCCTTTTTTGGTGTGAATGGTTTTAATTTAGCAAAATTAGTGAAAAATCAGCTTGATATGCTTTGGAATTGTGTTAATGGTCTTAGAAAGAACACAACAATGATCTGATACAACCTTGAACCTTTACATACTTGTGGGACAATAAGGTGGAGCAGAGGAAGTCCCCTCTCCAATTAAATTCCTAACAACTAACAAGTGCTCTAAATCTAATCAGCGTTTAAATGAATTGTCGACTATTCTTGTTGAACGATACTGTTTAATTCCACTTCACGCATCTGTTTAACCGTCAAATGGCATGCTAATGTTATTTTGCTCTTAGATATTCAAATCTTCAATCTTTTTCCATTCAAGAACAATGAAGTCAACATCTTTCTCAACTATAGGAGCAAAACCCAATAAATCAAACCTCCAATCTTAAACTTAAACAGCACTCAATCCCCACCAAACCTCATAAGTAAATCAACTTTCCCCCCAAAAGCTACCAAAACATCATAAACACTATAAAAGTCACCAGTTTTCAACACAAAAATGAAAACTCAGATCACCGATTCTAGTTCCAGCAAAACCCAGATGAACAATCATACTGTTTATGCTGAGGGAATTAGAGCCATTTTAAAAATCAGGGGGAAGAGTGAATCTTTTGGGGGGAGAGGTGTAACGAGGAGGGAAACCGAGTGCAACGAAGTTTCGGCCTTGATAACTTTGATATTTGATATTATTATTGTTGTTTCAAATACAATTGGAGAGAGTTCTTTATATAGGCTATAGATCAAACTAAATAGAAAACACTAATACACAATAGAATAAGGAAACCTAATATAATGTATGAGACTTCTTAATGGGCTAACCCTAATGGGTCTTAATCCTAATGATAATATAATCTAGCAAGTTGTCATGATCACCTCAAAACCTCGTTCATCTGGTTTCAACTACTGCAACGAATGAGACCTGGTGCCATTCTAAAAACCCAAGAGAATTATGAACTTTACTTGGGAAGAAAGTAATGACTAATGACCAAAGTTGTAGATGTCGCACGGCTCTATGACGGCGGACAGGAGTTTTTGGGGTAATGGCGGCGCCATGGCGAATTTCAACTTTTGTATTTTTAATTTTTCATATTATGCTACAAGTTATAATATTTTACATATATAATTTACATATGTAATAAAAATACATATTATGCTACAAGTTATAATATTTTCAACTTTTCATTTTGAAAAAATAATTAGCCGGACAGAACTGACTCAAATTAATCCAAAATCAGCTAAAATCAGTATAAAATCGGCTCAAAACCATGCCTTGCTTTTCGGCGACGAGAGACTTGGGATTCCGACGATTTGGGCGCTGGCTTGACAATCTGGGAAGCAGGCAATTCGGCGACGACGATTAGGATAGCCGATGATGTTCGATAGCGAGAGATTGGGGCAACTTACGAGCAGGCGGCTGGTGTTGTGGTGTTTTGCAGTTTCGTGTTTTGGGTTTGCGTTTTGTCAGTGAAAGGTTGTCGAATGAGCAATAATGGGAGGGGTGAGCCGGAGGGGGTAGATGAGACCTAGGAGAGGTGCATTTTGCTGGTGGTCGACGATCGTGGTGATTCGAGAGAGCAATTTTGGACAGCAGAATCCGATCCCGGTATGACTGTTTTTTCATCCAGATCAGTTGGTTTGTTTTTCCGGTGTTCAATCTCTGCTTGATGGCTCATTATTGGGATGAATCAAGAGTTCTCTGACTTTAATGGTTTGATCCTAGTAAGCACGAAAAGCTTGGAGAACTTGGATTATTAAAAATTCGTGATTCCTCTAGAGACGTCGATCGCCATCGTTAGAGTAAGGACATTGATCGTAGAGTTGATCGAAAAAAGCTTGTTTAATGCGTTCTACAATGAAATCACAGGGTTTCTCCAATCATTAGAGGTGGAGGTCTTGGCTACTAACTAGTTCGAGTCTATTTGTCTCCAGAGTTACGAGGAACCCTGTTTAAAGAGTTCTGCAGCGGGATCACGGAGTTTCTACATCCAGTCGTGACTCTGCATGATGCTAAATGTGTCGAGTCGTTTTATCTCCGATCTGTGACTTTATTAGTTCAGTGTTTTATTACTATTATGTTTGTTACCAAATCGTGTTTGGATGCAATGTTAGCCATGTTTGTTGTTAGCCTCTCAATTTCAGAGAGGTGGTTGTTGTTTTGACCGTTAATGTGGAAAGAGTGGCCATATAGCCCAACCAAAAGTCACGCGAATATGACGATAATACCCATCTCCAGTCCCGCAAATTACTCGCTAGCACAAGGATAACGTAAGAGACCCCTCCCCCACCTCCGTTTGTTTCTCGTAATTCTTCAATCTCGCACTCCCCACAAAATGTGTTGAGTTGGTACGACGCCGTTTCTTTATGGACGGCAGGACTAAATGGTCTTTTTCAGAATGATGCCAACGGTTATATATATCCACAGAATCAACTTACCATCTTCTTCTCTGAACTCAATTTTTCTTCTTCTAAAATTCGGTTGCTAATAGAACGAACCAAGCAGGCAATGCTCTCTGCGACATGGGTATTGCCGCAGAGTCGCTTCCTTCAATCACCTCCTCTCTTTGCTTTTCAAGATTCTGCGTCGTTGAAGCAGAGGAAGTGTTCGAAGACGAAGAAAAATATTTGTCGAAACAGGGGTTTTGCTTCGATTTCTCGAGGAAAATCTGTTTCCAGTGCCCATTTTCTGGATTCGAGAGAAATTTCGAGCGACCTCGAAGACCCAGATGCGGATTCGGTGGATACCCAATGGGCGAGTCCGTCCCTCGATTCTGATTTGCTTGGGTCTTGGGTTCAGTCTTGTTGCAGCTTGAAGGAAGTCAAGAGACTCCATGCGGTTGCTTTGAGGTGTTTAAGCAACTCTGTTACTTATGTAGATAATAATTTGATCACTGCTTATTTGAGATTGAACCAGTTGGTTGATGCCCGCAAGGTGTTCGACGAAATGCCCAGGAGAAATGTTGTTACTTGGTGTGCTGTTATCAATGGGTATATGAGGTTTGGCTTAGACGACGAAGCTTTGAGCTTGCTGGAATGTGCGGTTGAGAGTGGGGTCCGAGGTAATCATAAGATGTTTGTGTGTATGTTGAATTTGTGTAGCAGAAAGTCATATTTGGAGCTGGGGAGGCAAATTCATGCTTGTATTGTAACGGGTGGTTGGAGCAATTTGATTACGGATAGCGCTCTCGTTTACTTGTATGCAAATTGTGAACAGCTTCCTTGTGCTTTTCGTGTGTTCAATCAGATGCCGGAGAGGGATGTGATCTGTTGGACTACTATGATCTCTGCTTACGCGCAACAAGGGCACGAGGAGGAGGCTTTTTCAATGTTCTCCCAAATGTTAGCTGATGGGTTTTCGCCCAACGAGTTCACAGTTTGTAGTGTCTTAAAGGTTTGTGGAGAGGAGAAAGCATTGAGATTCGGGAGGCAGTTACATGGCGCTATAGTTAAGAAGATTTATAAGAAAGATGTCTACCTTGGAACTTCACTGGTAGACATGTATGCAAAATGCGGGGAGATCACAGATTCTACCAAGGTATTTAATAGGATGATGAATAGAAATACTGTTACCTGGACTTCCATTATAGCTGGTTATGCTCAGAAAGGGCTTGCTGAGGAAGCCATTGATCTGTTTCGAGAAATGAAGACACGAAAAATCTATGTTAACGACTTGACCATCGTAAGCATTCTCAGGGCGTGTGGGTCAACGGGGGCTCTACATTTGGGGAAGGAAGTTCATGCTCATGTGCTAAAATGCTCTATGCAGATTAATATATACGTGGGAACGACTCTTGTATGGTTCTATTGTAAAAGCAGGGAGTACTCTATTGCCTCGAGAGTCCTCCAACAGATGCCTCTGAGAGACGTTGTCTCTTGGACAGCGATGATCTCTGGTTGCGCAGATTTTGGGCGAGAATCGGAGGCACTTGGGTTCTTGAAAGAAATGTTGGAGGAAGGTGTGGAGCCAAATTCATACACGTACTCGTCAGCTCTGAAAGCCTGCAATAAGATAGAAGATTTTACGCACGGGAAATTGATTCACTCCTTCACAAACAAGACCATCACATCGCCTAACGTGTTTGTTGGCAGCGCTCTAATTCAAATGTATGATAAGTGCGGACAGGTCTCAGAGGCATATCGAGTATTTGAAAGCATGGAAGAACATAACTTGGTGTCTTGGCAGGCTATGATATTGTGCTATGCAAGAAACAGGTTCTGCCTGGAGTCTTTGATACTTACGTACAAGATGGAAGCGGAAGGTTATGACGTCGATGACTACACCCTCACAGCAGTTCTTAATGCTTGTGGAGGGGCCGAGTGGGATGTTGCGTCCTTCTCTGAAGATTGCTTGCACGCCCTTTGATCAAATTGTGGTCGATAGATATCCTCTTTTGTGTATCCAATATATGGAAACTGCAGTATCATAGCAAAGACTGACGTTGCCTGAATGTTTCAGGTAATCTTGCAATGCTTATATAGAGACCACATGCCAAAATCAGTGAGAAGAGGTGAAGTAGCCATGTTGATTTAGTGTGCCTGTGCCTTAGCTTGTAATGAACTGAGAGTTTTCTTGTTAAAATATATTTTCTCTATGTTTAGAGGTAATGGAAGTTTTGGATATCGGTGAAGCACATACTATGTAACGAGACAAGGATTGGAAAGCCCCTCCAATTTTGAAGTTCTTTTATGGATCAGATCGTCCAGACTGATTTCATTTAAAATTCTAAATTTAGAATCAGTCATTACCCTAATTTCTTGAGAAGGGTCTTGTTTTTTAAATTGACAATAGTTTGAAGGGAAAAGACACTTAAATATCCTCAACCAAAGTGCATTTCCTTTTGATTACATCTAACTACATTTTGGGTCAGACATAAACACTCAAGCGTTCTTTTTCTCACCGTCTTGAACTGTGGATGGAAAATTTTAAAGTGAAAAAAATCTAGTGCCATTTCCTAAAATTTAATTTTCAAAACATGCCCTCCTCCAGTCCATCCTCAGCCGCTTGTTCTTCCTCCACGTCTTCTGACACATCCTACCGACCCCTTGTACACTGCCATCTCCACCACCGTGCACAAGAAGCAGCACGCCACCAACCATCTTTACAATGTTCCTCCGCTTCTGAAGCCGCCATCACCTGCTACTAGTTGACGATGACGACTCCGAGAGCGCGAATTCGAGAAAAGGAAGTTCAAAACGAACAAATCAACATATCAATCAATCTATACTGATCCCAAGAGGCAAGGAAAACACCCTAGGCAGAAATTGAAAAAAAATCCGGAATAAAAAAAATTCCTGAAAAAATGGAGACCAAGAAATTGAGGAAATCAAGATCACCTAGAGAAGGTGGGGTCTAATTCACTAGGTAGGAGCTCCTCGGACAACGAGAAGAGTTAGGTTCAGGTTCTGATGATGAGGACGGTGATAATTTCAAAACACTAGGACGACGAGGACGACATTTTAAAATTTTCACATGACACTTTATCCATAAATTAACGGTGTGAGAAGAAAAGAAAATAATTTGGCGTAGTTGTCTGACTCAAAATGTAGTTAAGTGAAAATTGATTTTAGTTGAGTATAATTAAGTGAAATACACAGTTAGATCTTGTTAGTTTTACTTTTTATTAATCATGAAATGATTAAAATATTTTTTTAAATTTTTCAGGATTTTAAACTGTGTCAATTAGTTTATTTTTCAATCTCTTTCTCCGACCAACCCCTCGATAGAGGGTGGAGTGGAAGAAGATGGCGTAAGGACTGACGCCAACAGAAAAGCTTCTATCCAACTTAACAATAATTTTTGCCTCTCTCACCGTTTACAGAAGTTGAACCCATGTTACTTAAACGATAACCTCTTAAATATAAAACAATCAAAAATGGGTAATTTGAGTAAAAACTCTAGTATATTATTTTCCGGTCAAGTTTTATAGCAACCGTATGCAACTGAGAAATAAACTGAGTAAAGTGAGGATGCAAAATTTAGTATACCTAATTATAATCCCAAATTCAGCCTTCAAAGTTCAAAGCCCCAAATAAGCCCATCGCACTCTCCTCTCTTCTTCACTTGTCGCCCTTTGTTGTTCTGAAAACACACAGCAACAAAAATGGTGCATCGTTCCCAAATTTCACTGTGTAAATTGATTTTCAGGCACCATTGTCGACGGTCCCCAATACCCTCTACTCCTCTCTCACTCACCTCCTTCGCCGGCGCTCTTTCAAACTCGTCTCCAAAACCCAACATTCTGGGCTCACCCGCCTCTGGAATCCACTACTTCGCAGACCCAACTCGCTCAATCCAGAAGACCCAGTTCGCAACTCGCCCAAATTCGAGGGAACTCAGCAGCGAATCGGGCGAGCTGGACCAGAACAAGGAGGTAGACACCATCAATCTGAAGTTTGCGGAGGCCAGGGAGGAGATAGATATGGCTATGGAGTCAAAAGAGACCGTGTATTTCGATGAAGAAGCCGAGAGTGCTCGAGCTGCTGTGAAGGAGGTCTTAGATAGGTTTGAGTCGCTGCTGGCGAGGTCGCCTGAGAGCGATAAGGCGGCGCTGCAGCGGTCCATGGGGCTGAAGATGGAGCAGTTGAAGGCTGAGCTTCAGCAATTGGAGGATTGATGAGGTTGGTGAATTTTATTTTGGATGATTCTGATTTATGTTTACTTGATTCGTGGTAACTCTGAGTAGGAAGATAGTTCTTGAACAATAAGATTATGCTCAAAGTTTGGATTTTTATATGCTGCTGTAGCTTCCAACCGAGATGAATTGCCAATTAAGCATACATGAAAACTCAGTCAGAGATTGTTTTAAATAATGGAATTTGGCATTTGATTGAAAGTAGGAGTTTTTTGTATTGTTAATAGGTTATTTTGGTGTTGTCTCTAATTGATATGCATAACCAGTTGGTTAACCTAATATAGATACTCAGTTGGAGATGTAATGAATGATGGCATAACAAATTGTACCTCAAATCCAAAGTTTTTGATGTGGCTATTGGTATTGGGTCATAATGTTGCGGTTTCTAATTGAAAATAAGGCATAGAGAAAAACTCAGTTCAGCTCGTCCTGCTATGTGTTACCCAATAGAGGGCATGTTGATTATAGTAGTTGCTAATGCTATGTTTACATAGTTAATTATACTTGCACTTGTTAAGTAATGTCTGTTCTGCTCAGCTACTTCTGTTCTCCCTGTAGTGTATGTCATTATAGGTTTCCCATTCAAAATCTGAGGAAGGATGTAAAATCCAACTTTACAAGTTCTTGGAATTCTCTTGATTGCGTGATGTGATCTAGGTAAACCATATAATTCTTGAAAACAAAAGTAAAAAGGGATGATCGAGAAATTAAACATATGTAAGTAGCAAAAGCAATATCCAATCAGACACTACAAATACCGATGTTGTTGTGTGCAATTTTGGAGAAACAAGATACTGTAGCTAATTCACGTTATACATATTCCTGAAATTTTTGAAGATTTGAATGTTTTTCACAACTTTGGGGAAACAAACATTTTTATCTTGATTGCTAATCATGAAAGTATTGGGTGCATATGTAGCCAAATTTATTTTCTTGGAAAGTAGAAAAGAAATTGATATTAAGTATTTTGTAAATAGTTATCGTTTTAGAGCTTGTTTGGTAATTCTACTTCACTCGTCTTGTAGAATCCAAATATTACTCCATGCCGTGTAGAATGTAGAGAATGTTCAATGTCCTGTTGGAGCAATGTGTAGAAATTGTGGAGGTGCTGCAACACCTTTACTTCTTTCCTTAATCATAATCACATCATTGCTTACAAAGGATGACTTGCAATGATGTATTTGCAAAGTATAAAATGAATGCTCTACATTTTAAAAAAGGGCTGTGCTCTTAAAGTTCGGGCATTTTGTAAGAACAAGATTAACCTTTACCATTAAGCGCTGGCCATTTATTTTGCAATGGTTGACATTTATTTGAATAGAAAAGGGTTGCTCCTTACCGTTACTATCAACTCTTTACTTTTGCAAAAAATCACCTTTATTTATGACGAAAAGGGAAATCATTTACAAACATCAATTTCTTATAAACAATTTTTACCGAAATGTTGCATGATAGGTGAAGCAGTGGAGTGCTTCATTGTTACCAAATTCCTAAAATATCTTTAGGGTATTGTTTCTTTTTAAAAACTTAGAAATACCAAAAACATTACATTATATCAAAATGAACAAAAAAATGATACTACACAACATATGGCCAATGGTGGCCTTTTAAAGCGACCAAATTTGTCCTAATATATGAGGCGTGAGCCTCATAAGCCTCAAGTACTTAAGGCGATGAGGCGTAAGCGTTACTGGTGCCTCAATAATGTGAGACGTAAGCCTTAGTGTACGAGTGTGAGGCATAGCCTCAGAAATGATTTTTGACCGCCTAGCCTTTTTAAAAGATGTTGACAGGTATGCTGTACGTGAAAACTTGTCGTTTAGTTATGTTGTATATATTGGTAATTTTAAGAAAGGAGTAGAGGAGATAATAAGTTAAGTTGAGAATGAAGCTATTAGAGTTTATGATAAGGTTAAGATGATGGTAAGATAATTCAGTTCAGGTTATATTTATCTGACTGTTTGAGAATGAGAATCACCTAACTTTGTGTTTAGTTCAGCTTCTTCTTTTTTATCCCCATTCCCTAACCATCTCATTGACATTCATGTTTTTTAAGGCTATTTTTGTATAACTGTTTGAGAATCCCCTTACTTTGTGTTTAATTCAGCCTCTTCTATTTTTTTTCTCTCAATCCCATTGCTTAACCACCTCATGTAGACATGTACATTGATTCCCATTTTTAAAATGAAAATGAAAGTAGGATGGCAAAAACCTTACATCTCCTGACATATACAGAGGGGATTGTAACTAGGGTGTAATGGAGTCGAATCGTGCCTAAAGTTATCATGGTTCGTCTTGGCTCAAAAAAGGTTTGCATGGCTCGAGCTCTGTTAAGATTCGAACGAGCCTAGAAAGTTATGCTTGAGGATGAAAATGGTGTAGTTTGAATTCAATCTTGAATTCGAATTCAGCTCGAACTCAGTTATAACAATTACAAGCTGAATATTTAATGAATCAAGCTTAACCAAGTCGGGAAAAGTTTAAACGCCTTAATTGTAACCAAAGCTCTTACTGTTGGATCTGGATGGTTGTATATATTGGCAATGTTAGGTAGAATTTGTGAGGTTTTGGTAATATCTGGTATAAGAAAAAGACTGACCAAAAGAAATTATTTTCATTGAGAACATTTTACTGAATTGATGAAATGTTGTTTTAGCATCTTCTTCCTTTTGTGTGTGGGAATTGCCAGTGTTCTATTTCTATTGTTTCTGAGATTATGAACTTATGTAATCACTGATCACTGAAGCTGTCGATGAACAACCATAATCTTCAGGTGTCGAAGACTTGCCCCGAACATGAAGTAGTCCAATAATAAATGTTTTTCCTCAAAAACTGCCCCGAACACGCCCTGTTGCCAGTTGGACCCGAGCCAGCGACATATCCTACTGTTCCTTTCTTTACTATGTTCCCTCCTAATTAGGTGACATAACGGTTCTCAGCTAACTGGTTTACTGGGTTTGAATCAGTGACTCCCACTTGACTAGACAAAACCAATAGTCTTAACTATTGAGTTAAATAGGACTGTTTATTCATAAATTTGAAAATAAGCAATGTGGGTCGCACCAGTATAGCCATGTCACCTCACATCTACATATTTCAAGTGGAAAGTACACATAATCATCACATGTTAAATATTTACTTTTAATTTTAAAAGTAAAAAGATGAAAATACGTTCAAATTTTCAAATCATATTTTTTTTACATTTCTTGAGCTTCTTTTTCATTTTCGGATGAGTTTTCGTGATGTTTTCAGAAAGCTCTTTCAATCCATTTGACTGTACATGTCTTTTTTCCTATTCTAAATATAATATTACTGCTGACATAGGCAGTACCAATCAAGGAGACCCACCCAAGTATATCTCTTACATGTCATCATAGTCCAGTTGTGGTTTAATATAAAAATACTCATGCCAACTGCTAAGTCAAATCTGATTATATATGTAGCCAAATTTATCAAATCTGAACATGCATTTTGGCAGAGTTCATGAATTTTCAAACCAGGCCATACTAACCACAACTCCAAACTACACTAGCATTAAAGATTTGGAGAATTTGGATCTCATTTCAAACCTTATCGTTGACTTGAAAATTTGATTTTGTCCAAAGTCCAAATGAAATAAGTCTTATTTCAAACCTTATCGTTGACTTGAAAGATTGATTATGTCCAAAGTCTAAATGAAATAAGTCAAAGACTGAGTATTTTACGTCTCTCTTAAGGTGGACTTTATCCTTATTTTAAGGTGCATATTGGACATTTAGAATTTGGATGATAAGAATTTTCAGAAAAATGACGAGAACTATATCAAATGTAGAGAGAAAGTTGTATAAGGTTAAATGAATGATGGATGATGAAAGGAGTAAGAAAATTGTAGAGGGTCAAATGGATGATGAAAGGAGTAAGAAAAAATTGATTAATCAAATATGACATAATGGGAAACGGTAACTTTACCAATAAATAAGTAGAGACATCGATAGCTACGATGATTTGGATAATAACCGAGAAATATATACAAGCAGTAGAATGTGGGGCCAATTGATGAAGAGTGGTGGAAATTAAAATAGGATAACATATGCATTCAAAGACTCTGAAGATGAGAGTACGTAGAGAAAGTATTATAGAGAATCTCAAATAGAGCTCGAAAGGAAAGAGTTTCGGTTGGTAGAAAGTTAAATATGCGAGTTGCCATATGTAAGACATCTACCCAAAAAGATTAGGGTAAACGAGTTTAGAAAATAAGAGACCGTACAACATCATTGGCAGTACGACTCATGCGTTTAATTTTGTCATTTTGTTAAGACATGCGTGGACAGGATAACCAAAATATAATGTCGTGTGATTGAAGAAAGAAATGAAAGGGGCCATTGTCGAATTCTCGACCATTATCACATTGCAAAATTTAATGGAAACATTAAATTAAGTCTAAATATAAGCACAAAACTTAACAAATATATTAAAAACATCATACATAACAAATAATGGTGACCATCGTAAGGAATGATAGGAAATGTTCATAAATCAGAATGGATCATTTCAAATAAACGGTTAAATATTGGAGTTAGTCCATAAACTTATACAGCGAGAAAAATAGGAGTAGTAAGGCAGGGGAAGAGAGGATATATGATTAATTAGTAGGCCGACAAATGAGAACAAGTTGCATGTTTGTTTCAATAAATGTAAATGATTCGGTTCATTACGTAAATAATTGGCATGCAAGTGGGGATTGAGACACCAACCACTCACATGGCCGATTCAAGTAAAATATGTGTATACAAACATATGGATGACTACATACTTATAGTTATACTATATATATTTTTTATATCAAAATAGAGATAATTATTGCACCTAAACAAGTACATATAATAAAATACATTTTTTGCATAAGTTCTCTTTAGTTTTTTTATCTTAGCATTTTACCTCAATTTTATATTCTTATACTGCTCTTAAGCGAGTTGACAAATTCTTTCTCGAACAGTTTATACGATGTGTGACGACAAGAAGAAGATGAATTTTTGAGAGATTGAGAAACAATACTGTATGTGCTAATGTGTAAAAATATGGATTTTGGGCGAGCGGACAAAAAAAATGTAAAGTATACTTATATACATATGAATTTTGGGTAATTTGACAAAATAAAATAAAAATTAAGTGTACGTATGTGCAAAACGTGTTTTGTTATAGGTGTGTCTAATTGCAATTACCCCTAAAAATATATGATAGTATAAAGAGAAAATGTCACTTACCTCCCCTAAGTGTAGTTTATTCTCACTTAACTCCTTTAACTATAAACATGTTTTCTACACCCCTAAGTTGTCTTTTTCCGTTAACCTTTTTGAATCATCTGTTCAATTTATGAAATGACCAAAATACCCTCGCATTAAAAAATTAAAAATTATTTTGAACTTGTATTGTTCTATAAAAAATTAACAAAACAAATAATAAAAAAACTTATTTTATTACTATTTTTAAAAAATTAAAATTAAAAAACGATGTCAAAAATAATTTTTGATTTTAAATATTAAGTAAATTTTTATTCTTTATTTTTTACAAAAAAAATCAAATTGTTTTTATTTATATATTTTAAAACTTTTTAACACAGGGGTATTTTTGTTATTTTAAAAAAGTTAACGGATATGAGTAAAGTAGAACTTTTGAAACTTGGGTACGTAGAAAACGTATTTATAATTAAGGAGAGTCAAGTATATTTAGGAGAGGTAAATGACATTTTCCTGTTATAAAATTACAATGTATTTTTTTTTAAAGAGAAACATTGTAATTTAGTCAAATACAAATGCAATGCTTTACAAGTAATCTACAAATAAAATAAGAATTCCTTGATATCTTAGAACGAATATTTTCTCATCAATAATAATATCAGTATTCTAAATCAAAATGAATTCTTATGCATGCTCTCGAAGGTAGTCAACTAGCAAAGAAAGAAAGTTCTTGCAACTTAACTTTTAATGTAGCAATTTTTAATATATGTTGGCTCCATATTAACTATAAAAAGAGAAGCAAATATGATTAACTTTTAGGATTTAAAGAGAGAATAAATTAAGTCCAACATAGCACGTCGTGTACAAGAAGAAACATTTATGCACCACCTACCTATCTGCTTTTATTATTAAAACGATAGTGGCTATTTAATGTTACAATCTATATATTCATCAAATATATGTGACAACACCTAATAGCAAGCTGCATTTTTTATTTTACACATATAATTTCTCTAATATAATCATTCATATATATTTTAGAAACAACGGTGTGAATTTTATCACCGGCGACGAAGTAACATATAATTGCCTAGCCTAACGTCCGGACAAGTACAATACTTTTTTATATGTGTGAGAGAAGACCTCGTTCTTTGGGGCATACAACACATTGGACTAAGGGCTTGCATCGTGAGTTGATGTGGAGGTAGGTCCACTTTCTTTGATTAAGAGAGGAGAGGTAAGGGACATGGCGTGCAAAGTGGCATGTAGAATGGAGCTTCCATTTTGGTGTGAGGACCATCCGATTTTCCAATTGAGTATGTTGAAGACCTGTCATGTGGACTATTGGAAGATTCATACTGAGGCGAATCTTCTCGATCAAGATCTGTGAAGTGAGCCGCCATAGATAAGGTAGTCGAGATGGTGTTGGCGGGCAGACAAGTTAGAGGCCACTATCAATGCGAGAATTTGTTATGTTCACATGTGAGTTCAAAGTCCCACATCGGAAGAGTATTGAGTATAAGGAGGGTTTATATA
>JAYMTP010001819.1:0-22077 GCA_036897365.1 Geranium brycei
ATGAGCCCGAAATGAAACTCGTATGAGACTATGAGAGAGTTATGTTATTCGAAAGTTTCAATATATTTAATATTAATATTATTTTAATTATTAATAATTATTTACTTTTAATTTTATTATTAATAATCAATAATAAAAAATTGATTTACTTTTACTTTTTATTAAATAATAATAAATTAATTTTTTATTAGTAAATATTATAATTTGATGAATAATGACACCAATTTGAAAATTATATGAATAATTGAGGGCAATTTCAACTTTTCACACAAAATAAAGATTTTCCGTCCAAAATCTAACACTGTTTGAGCAAAGTGTAAAAAAAACGCAATTAGGTGACCATTATGTAAACTTTTTTTTAGCTGTAATAAAGTGTAAGCATGGGCAAGGTGTAATTAACTTTCCTTTCTAACATATTTGAGTGGGTTTTACTTGTGTCTTTTTCGTGTGAATAGTGAAGTGAGAGTTAGAGGAGCTAGAGATTGTGGTGGGTTCGTGGCCGGTGGAAGCGAAGTACAAAGAACTTATGTTGAATTCTTTAATTTTGAAATCTGTCACGCCTTTTTTTTGTACTTGATGTTCGTTAACTTGTATGAGCTGTATAATTCTACTTTGAGAATTGCATGTATCCCATGACCCATGACCCATTATTAATATTTATTGATTTCTCATATTGACTTAGGTTGTGCTTGAATAAGGGTGGAGATGAGAATCACCTTAACTTGTGCGTAATTTAACTTCACTTAATATGATATGAATTTGTAGTTCTAATTCAAACTCCTGAAAGTTTTTGTTTGAAATTGATTATTTGTTTATGAAACTGAACATAAGTTAATTTATGAAAATAATGTATGGATTGTGGCAGATGAATTCCTCACTCGAGAAGGAAGGGAATGTTACTTTCTCTAATCCTAAAAGAAGTCTCGATAGTAGGATTTTAAAAGTCCATTCTGATGGAAAATTCGTGGACGAGCCTACATATAGGTTTAAGGGTGGCATGGTAACTTACTTCTAAAAGACTAGAACATCAATGTTGATGCAGTGAGAACATTAGGATGTGATTCTAATATTAAATTATGTTTTAGAGATTCACACCTGCATTAAAAGTATTCGTTCCCCCAAACTGAATATGAGAGTGATATTAGAGCAATGTTGGGTATGTGTGTCGCTGAACAACCAATTCTTATTTATCTTGATGAGTAGGCATGTCCACTTGCATGGATTACTCTGTCTGGAAAGTAAGTTGATGGAATGAAGATTTTGTGGAAAATGGGCTCCATTAAGTGTTGTTACAAAAGACTGACAGTAAGAAGAAAATGAGTACATCAATGGAACGATTCAAGACATGAGTAACAGCGATTCTGGGGTGGTTCAACGTCGTCCACGGACTAAAGCTGTAAATATTTAAGAGTCAAATTCAGATTTACACAAGATAGAGTTAAAGGTTGGAGATATATTTCAAAAATGGAACGATTTTTGGACGTGTTTTACAGAATTATTGTGCTGAAAAAGCATTATGGTTTTTCCTTGAATAAGAAAAAGCATTATGTTAATTAATGGATACAAAATGAAAATGTGATATTTTGTAACATTATTTAATTAATCAATGGATACAAATTGTGGCACTCAATAGTATCAGAATGTTAATGATGTATGAGCTAGCAAACTGTAATTAAAGAAAATTAAAAAGAGGTAAAAAAAAGTTGAAAGTTGGGCCGAGCCATCTTCAAATCAGAAGTTACTAGAAAGAACCACAAACACCGAACCACTTAAATAAAGAGCTCCAAAACCACCGAACAAACTCAAAAACCCAGAAACTGAATCGCAACAGTAATCGAAATTCAACAACAACAAAAATGTTCTTCTTCTTCGCCGGAGGAGTGAACCAGCAGGTCCGTCAGGTGATAAAATCCGGCGCCGGAAGGTGCATAAGGTGCGAGTCCAAGGCCGATCTAGTCGAATACGAGAAGGTCCTCAAGCTCTTCTTCGTCCCCGTGTGGCGGTGGCCTGGAAAAGGTCCTCTCATGCACTGCAACAGCTGCGACCTCTTCTTCCCCCAATCCCTCTCTCCGCCAGCGGATTCTAGGGTTTCGCCGGAGGCGTTGCGGTGCCGCTCATGTGATCGTGCCGTCGAGCCCGATTTCAGCTTCTGCCCCTTCTGCGGCTCCACACTGTAATGTCATCTCCACTCTGTTACAAAATGTATTGAAATTTCAATAAAATTTACCTTTCCTGTGTTCATAAATCGTGTTTTGTTGTATTGTGTGTTCTTTTGAATTGGGTTTTCAAGCTTTGGATTGAGTTGAAAGACAAATTAATTTGGCTTAGAATCAAGGGAAAATGGCAAAACCCTATACTATCACAACATGCCCGTGTTATTTTCTTAATGGCAGAAAAGTGACTTAAACTTATCGTAATAAAATTACTGTTAGAATTATTTTTTAACTAAAATTTGTTATCTAATTTTTTAGTTAAGTTAAACTTATCGCAAACGTGTGTAAATGATAAAATACTGTTAGAATTATTTTTAAATAAAAATGGAAATAAATATTTTTTAACTAAAATTTGTTATCTAATTTTTTTAGTTAAGTTATTTTTAAGTTTAAAATGATTTAAAAAAATTATACTTCTTAATATCATGGACAATTTCGTTATTTTTGTATAAATACACATATTTTGTAAAAAAAAGTTCACAACCAATTTTTGCCATAACAAAATACATGGTATGTTCTTGCAAAAATATATGATAATGTAGAATATGTTTTTGTCAAATTTATGATTAAATCATATTGTTCTGTGTTTTGTTTTTAATTTTAGCTCCTACACAGTTTGAGATGAGAGATAGATGCTTTAATTTTTCTAGCCTTTCATGACTAATTTCAGCATTGTGCATAAGATCACACATCCACCACAGGTCCAGATATGGAAAACAATCTTTACTGGCTTCAATGGGTAAAAATAATAACAGTTACAATTTTGGCTCTATACACAATTTTCTCATATGTTACATGGAGACAATCCATCTTTACCCCATACCCCCTAAATCAATAGTGCATAGCTTTCAGATTATACTGATGGATTTGCACCAACTGCAAAAATTTGTCAGCTACTGATTGATCTCCTGTAAGTCTGATTCGAAAAGCATTTGGTGTTGACATTAGAGGGTCCAATCCAGGATGGA
Source organism: Geranium brycei (assembly GCA_036897365.1). NCBI lineage: Eukaryota > Viridiplantae > Streptophyta > Magnoliopsida > Geraniales > Geraniaceae > Geranium > Geranium brycei. The sequence continues at coordinate 3,182 of JAYMTP010001819.1, forward strand.
ACAAGGGAAGTTGGAATTTGATTTCAGAGTTAATTGCTGAAAGGCAATTTCTTGACTCCTTGATCTACGGCCTCTCTCCATAACCTGTACCTCACCCCGAGCTTATCATAGGTTACCGGCAAATTCCATATGTTTGCTCCGTTTATCATCCTTTCCTGTTGCCCCAGTACTAGCCTTAGATCCTCATTCAATACCTGAGAACACACAGATGAGTAATGATGAGGGCAGGTAAATTAGAATACCAATGACTTTAGGAGAGGCCTTTTTCACTATGCATATTGTTGGGAATCTAGAAGTTGACATGGATTTTATTGCTTGACAAGTAATTTACCTGTTCTGCAAAATGTCTCCATAGATATTGCATGAAAGGTACATGCTTCAGCAGTGGAGCAAAATCTAATGACATTCTGTACAATAATCTTGTCTTCTGCCTTGATGAAGGTAAGCACACGTGAAGTTGGTGAAGATGTGTCGCACACTGCTGAGTACTCTGGCCCTCCAGTTTTCCAGGCTTTGAGATCCCAATTGTGGATAGCACCATGCATGGTGGTCGAAATTCCATATCTATTGGATAAGGGTCCCAGTATCCTTGGAGACCAGATGCAGGTGTCAAAAACTTCACCAAGCTGAAAATTCACACCACACGAGTTTATGCTAGAGTCATCAAGTCCTATTATAACTTCTAATAGAAATTATGAATGCTCTGTCAAGAGCGTGAAGATCACGTGCATAAGATATCAAGCTGTGGCTTGGGATTATCGTGGACATCATTATTGATATCAACAATTATCGTGAACATCATTATTCATCTTGTACACGAAAGGTTTCAGAATCAGGAGTCAGGACAAACCTTGGAACGCTCCAGCCCTTGGCGAAGGTGGAAGTGTGCGTAAAAGGTGCATGTGCAAGATCCAAAAGGTTATCCAGAAGTAGCCCGTGTTCCACTGGAAGTTCCATGACTATCTGTAATTTGCAAGAGCATAACAAAAACATGATTATACTCTTTCATCAAATATTGCAAGCACCTACATGTTTCTAGCAAACGCAACAGTAAAAAATAGTTGAACACAAATAATATACCTCGGCATGTATTTGGAAGCCTGAAGGAGGTCTTAAAGAAGGAAGGGTAGCTGCAGGAGGATCGCTCCCTGGCCAAATCCATATCATCCCGTCTTGCTCAACACATGGCAACGATTTTAGCTTCACATCAAGTAATCGAGTGGACGGCATTTTCTCACATTTCCCATCTGTTGAGTATTCCCACCCTGACATTCACCAATCACAAAGGTTTAGTAAATACTAAATACCATGTATAGGCTTCAGTTGTAGTAGTTTACCTATTCAATCCAATGTATCTAGACACATATATATGCTATTAGTCTATATATAAGCGAACTGGTGCATAAATTTTAATAGTATCTTTCATCCCCACTAACCGTGGTATGGACATTGGATGCGGCCCTCCTTCACAGAACCAAGGTCAAGTGGGCAAGCTCTATGAGCACAGGAGTTTCGGACACAGCCAGGTTTTCCGTCTTTGCCACGAAAGATAACCCATGGCTTCTCAAAGCAATCAAATGGAACCTGAACCAGATGGTAAATGCACGTTATTGTAAATGCATGGAAACAGACTACTTAGTGAGTGTGAGCTGAACGTTCAAGGAGACTGGCTTACCATGGTGTCATCCTTCAGGTCAGAAGTGAAAGCAACTGGATACCAGAAATTCTTCAAACGTGGATTATAAGGTTGAACTGGACCCGACACGTTCAAACATTTGGGCATTTTCCTCCTTTGCACAGGTTCCGTAGGCTGTGAAGTACTGGGAGAAGGAGACATCTGGTGGTCACACTCCTCCACTGTGCTTCTTTCTTGTAACAGCCTATCGCTAACCAATGTTTCCATGTAAGCTAGTTTATCTAAAGCAGCGGCAACCCTTGCTTCTGAGATGTGAACCTGTTGTTATTGAAGTGCCATAACGCATATGAGTTCAATATCTAATCAGTTAAATACTGCAGAATCTTCGAGTTTTCATACTTTCACTTATTTCATTATAATAGATGCATTTATCAATCAGCTTTGAATTTGATAATGCGAATTTTTACCTGTTGGTGAGCCTGTGCTAGTTCTTCTTGCAACCCGGCAAGATCCTTCTTCACAGTACCAATGGACTTGTATTCACGGGCCAGAGGATTTAAAACGTCCACAACCTACACCATCAAGGAATGTGAGGATTTGTCAAACTAAGCTCTAATGATAAGAAAATACTAGACTTGTTGAATAGTATAAACACTTAACGAACAAGAACTTCCAAAATATACTCAAAAGTAACCAAACAAGGAATAATTTCTAGAAATAAAAACCTTCTCATGGAGGAGCATGATTGTGAGCAGATCTCGCCGAGCCCTCCAATCACAATACTGAATATCATATCTCGCTACCTCCAGAGCCTGTTGGGCATCCAAGAACTTTCCCTCGATTTGTGGGGCTTTCGACCTTGGATCTTCCACATTGAATATTGCATCCCATGAGCTCTTCTTCTCCACAAATTCTTCCCCTCCTCCAAACACAGCAAAAACCTGAAACCTTCCTTTAACAGCCTGAAACCCCAAACCAAAATGAAATCAACCCACCATCCAAAACATGCCCAAACACATACCCATTTAACAAAACCAAACAAACCCAGTAATGCCACAATAAAAGCTTGGGGAAAGAATAGTTTGATTCACCCAAAATTTTACGTTTCCCACTTTGATACACCCCAAATTTACGTTTCCGACTTTGATACACCCAAGCATCAACTCATCATTTTCGCGCACCCAAGTCCCCCCTTTTGCCCTTTCGAGGATCTCAAATCGTAATTAAATATGAGAAAAATGGCACATCAGGTGCGTGGAAAAGATAAAGTAATACTTGGGTGTATTAAATTATCTTTCCCCTAAAAGGTTTCATCCAAACAACATAGAAATGAATTTGCATACACAAAAATAGCAACAGTCTCATCAGCACAAATAAGCTCCAATTAGTTCATTACTACCAACTAATGTTCCTCCAATTTCAGCAGATACCCATATCAGATAAGTACAAAACAACCACATACATACAAGGTGATGAAGAGTTTTGACTCTTGAACAATGACCCATTACAGAATCAAATTAATTAGCAGATACCCATGTATAAAGATAGTATTTTTTTACCTTTCTGGCAGTAAAAAGCTTGGAAGATGGACAATAGAAAGAGATGGGAAGAGATAGAGTCGCAGCTGCAGCGAAGATGGTCATGGCGTTTCAAGCTCAGCTCAGCTGCTCTGCTTCTGATGATCCAATCCAAGTGTCTAATTCTAGAGGGAAAGGAAAAGAAAATACAAATTAATTTAGTGAGGGAGATTTATGGAGGAAATTTTGGCGATAAGGGGTTGGTGTTGCTCGCGATCTCGACTGACCTGCCACGAGATGCCACGTGGAGAGCGTGTCTGCACACGTGGCGGACTCTGCGTCCACATGCTGTGGTTGAGTGAGAGTGAGTATCTTGGCGCTTGTGGGCCTTCACTATCCTGCCACCTCGGATTGTCCCGATATCCTCCTATCTTCTCGTGTTTTAGATTATTATTATTTAAAAAAATCCGATATCTGAGTTTGTGGATGTCTGGTTCTTGAAAATGATCATTGTTCTTGCTTTCTTACTTGTACCTCGTTCTTCATTGGTTCGCTGATCAATGTCTCATTTGACATTTTTATACAAATTAATTGTTTGTTCTCAAAAAAAATAATAATTAATTGTATTCAACAGTAAGATAAATATTATCAGACTGATCCAATTTTGTTTGAAGTACAAAAATTGAAAATTAATGGCGTCTATCTAGTGCCCAAATACTAGGATGTCATCTTGTAGACAAAAAAAATTGAAATTGATATGATTGATATATGCTAGCTTTTGTATGAATGTGTTTAGATTAGTTATTGAGAACAATATTTTATAATTAAATTGAAAATTTTTGTCCTCAAGAATACACTTAGACAATTTCAGATATTGAGATGCAATGTATTAGTCAATGATATCATCAATATTGTTACTATTGGTGAGAATATGTACACATAATTGGATGTGTCAAATAGGAAAGGGTTATACCCTTAATTAATTTGAGACTTTTGATGATTGTATATATAAATATAGTATTGATAATGATTATAAAAATAACACTTTTCTACATATTTTTTGAATTTTAATTTTAACAAGTGAAATAAAATCTAGCTAAGTACAAAAAGACAAGGAGAGTTTTGAGTACAATAAAAATAGTATGGTAATTACTCAAGTGAATATTTTTAAATTATTATAACAATAAATATTTCCTCTTATATTTGTCTTTAATTTTTATATTCAGACTTTGTGGTGAGGGTGTAATTTATTTTAATAAAGATTATAAAGTTCAAAATGATGATTTTGTTGAGACAATAAACTATTAAAATTTTAAGATTGAACTAGGAGTACATCCACAAGTTTAGATTTTGTTTGAGTGGAGTAAACACTTTATACTTTATAGTATTTATTTTTATTTTTAAAACGGTTTATATTTATAACGGTAGCTTATTTGTGACGGAACGCTGTAAAATATTATATCACAGCCGTTATTTGTGGGCCGACACAGAGGCCGTTTCAATTCTGAGCCGATGGATCTGGAATCGTCAAAACATGGTCCTGAAGAAACGGGTCCTCCAAATTCACCATCTTCATCACTGTCGGTAGCGGAAGCTTTTAGCGACGCCAACGATGGTGAGAGCTCGAAGGAGCCACATCAACAGAGCTGGGACCTTCTTCCTCGCCACTCTGCTTCTCTGGCTCATCTCTCTCCTCTTCGAGATCGTCTTCCACAGCCGCACCAAGCTCCTCTGGGTCGTCTCTGGCTCTTTCTTCTACCAATCCGCCAACTGGGTCGTCAGATATTTACTCTCTCGCGACCCTCTCTTCGTCAACACCTCCGTCTCTCTCCTTCACTCCACGGTCACTTCTTTTTCAGGTCACCTATGTGCTTGCTTTTTTCTTGTTGGGTCAAATTTTGTGTTTTTGTTGGAATAATTTGTGGGGGTTTATATGGGTTTATGATGGTTTTTCTTTTGATTGTTTGTGTTTTCCTAAATTCGTGGTAAATGTTTTATGTTTATATATTAAGGGATTGATGATGGTGGTTTTCAAATATATTTGATTGCTATGTGTGTGTTGAATCAAAAAAAATTTGGATAATATGTGAGATTTTTTTCTGTTTAATATAGTTAAGACTTAAGATAGTATGTTTGCAGGATTTCTGATTTGGTTCTTGCTCAACTATATGTGATTAAGATGCAATAGTCCCTCATTTGTGAGGGTTAACTATTCTAAAAGTGTTTCATTGGTACAAGTTGAAGTAGAGTTCAGTAGGAACATTTCTAATTTTATGTTCTTGCTGAGGTAAGACCTAATGAGTGCTTGAGTTTCCATCCCAGCTTGATTAGTTGCACAGGTTGCTGCTATGTATGGTTTCTTAGTAGCTAAGCCAAGGTTGGTGGAGGATTCTCTTGTTTTGCGGAAGGGATTGTAGTTGATGTGAAGGGAATGTGATGCACATTTCTTGTAGGATTGACTGTAGATCCCGGTTTTGTCTATTCTTGCTCTAGTTGTAAATGTGGCAACACAACTAGGTTCTTCCAAAATGATTTGCTCACTCATTCATATTGGTATTAACCATGATTTGATTACTCTAATCAAACTACAGTGAGTTTTTCTAGTAACTCCAAGGGTTACATTGTTTGAACAGATATCAAGATGATGAGATCGATGCACAATTTCAAACTTGTTTTTGTTTCTGAAAGATAGTTGAGCTCTTAAAAGATAGCAACAAGTGTATTCGCAATATACTGAACTGGTTTTCAAAGTTACACTGTCTAAAGCAAATGATCACACATAATTTATAAAACGAACATGTTCAGATATTGTCTTGGATTCTTGTCCATATGCCATCTGGTGTGTGGCCTCAAAATTTATTTTTCCTCCTATTTTTGTGTGGACTTGCTCGGTAGATTCTTCTTAAAGTTTGTTGGATCTTCTTACCAATACATCCAATACTTGCTCAGTAGATTCTTCTTCAAATTTTCTTTACTAATTTTGTAACTACTCTGGTTAATATTTTATTCCAATTTGCCCTCAGGGGATGACATATCCTGTTTATCCTGAAAATTTTCTTTCCTTTCTCTGCAGTGATTTTTATTTTGGTAAATCAGTGGATAACAAATGGGCCGGAGCAGATGTTTGAACACTCTCAATTGTTTGGAGGTACTTGGCCATGGGCATATCAAGCTTTGTGCTTCTCGTGTGGTTATTTTGCGTATGATCAGTGGGATATGCTGCATTACAAATTATACAGTGGTTGGATTCCTTCCATTCTAGTACATCATCTGGTACTCCTTATATGCTTCACGCTTGCATTGTTCCGAAACGTCACCATCAACTATCTAATCCTCACTCTCATTTGTGAGGTATGTTTTCATAAAGTTTCTTCCAATTTGCAAGTGTTATTTTAGTTTTGTGATCGATTCTTTTCTCAGTTTTTCTTAAATACTTGTAATGGCTCACTTATTTTTATTGCTCCAGCTCCATTCCATCTTTCTGCATATAAGGAAAATTCGACGGATGGCCGGTGTTCGTGATGCCAAGAGCATATTTGTGAAAGTAGAATGGGTTCTCAATTTGATCGCGTTTACTTTCGCGAGGTCTGCATCGCATGTCATCATCACCACCAAGCTAATCAGAGATGCTCCCAAGTTCGAAAGAGGTGTCGAGCTCCCACTTGCCCTGTGTGGGATGGCTGGAATGAATCTGCTGAATGTTTTCCTTGGCATTGATCTCTTCCATGCTTTTAGGAAAGAGAGGAACCCCGTTCAGAGTCATCATGACCACCATGAATGATCAACAAAATTACGAAGAGCTTTGTACTGTATCTTTATCTTGTATTCTGGCATTTTTTTCCATCAATGTCATAGTTTGCTGAAAATGTATACCTTGGAGTAGAAAAGGTTGATGTAAATTATATGATACTCTGCAATACAACAGTGATCTGGGCATCTCAGTTACATGAAATACAGAAATCTTCTAGTTGTGTGTCATTGATGACCCAAAATTTGATCTTGTATATATTGGATACACAGGGTACAAAGTCAGATATATATAAATTTGGTGCACAGGCACAAAAAACAGCCAACCACATCCAAACTTCAGTTTCTGAGACCATCACAAAACTAACTTGAAAGACATGAAAAATGTGAATACTTGTAAATCAAATCAAATAAAATCAACACCTGCCAACTAAAATCTACTCAATCAAACCTGGAATTTTCTATTTCACAATTCAAAAGCCAAAAATATCCTACAGACTAAATTTCTAAATGAATACCACTCTTGCTTCGAGTGAAAAACTTCGCAAACCCATTCCGGTTCCTCTCGGAGCTGGCTTGACTTGAAGATACAGCAGATGAAGTTGATGATGGAGGTGAGTTCTTGTCGATTTTGTTTCCTGAAGCGCCAGAATTCTCACTGGCTATTCGTGATGCATTAGAACCTCTCTTAGGTGAGAATGTCCCATTACAATGCAGCCTCCAATCTGCATTATCTCCAGAAGCCAGTGATTCTCTACCAGATATCCCAGGTAAGCTAGCTGTGTCAATCAGAAAATCTTCCAGAGTGGCTAGTGATTTGAGTTGATTCCCAAGAGATGCTATTGTTTTTTGACATTCTGCAAGCTTTCCTGCAGCTACAGCTAGTTCGTCCTGCCAATGCCATAGACAAGTTTTAAAGCAATCAAACAAGGGTGACACAAAGATATCGCAGATGTTTCGGCAAAAGAAAAAACAGACATTGATGTTTAAGTAGAAAATGAGGGAAAAGACATTGTCATGCAGAGGCCTACCTGCTTTATCTTCCGTTCACCATTTGAGTTTGCAATAGTTTCTTGTTGCTTCCTTGTTAGCTCTTCCTCCAACTCATGACACTTCAATGTGTTTTCTTCTGACAAAGCCTTTTCTTTTTGAAGCTCAGTTTCTAATGTGTCAACCTTTGCGCACATGGTCCGAGATTTGACTTCCATACTAATAAGTTGAGACTCAATAGATTGCTTTGATTCATTTGCCATATGTATCTCCCTTTGCAGCTCCTCCAACTTCATTTCAGCTTCTGTCAATTTTAGTTGTAATGCCTCGACAAATTCTTGACTTTTGTTTAGTGCCACGTCCAATTCAGCTTTCTCAGCCGCAACCTTTTGTAGACTTTCTTCCAATTCAGCTACTTGATGTGTCATGGACTCCAATTCAAATCTCTCAGCTTCAGCCTGTAGTAGATTCTCTTCCAACTCAGCTAATCGATGTGTCATGGACTCCAATTCAGATCTCTCAGCTTCAGCCTTTTGCAGATGCTCTTCCAACTCAGCTGCTCGATTTGTCATGGCTTCCTGTTCAGCTTTCTCTACTAAAGCCTTTTGTAGAGTCTCTTCCAGTTCAGCTTTCTCTACTAAAGCCTTTTGTAGAGTCTCTTCCAGTTCAGCTTTCTCTAGTAAAGCCTTTTGTAGAGTCTCCTCCAGTTCAGCTGCCTGATGTGTCATCGCTTCCAGTTCAGATTTCTCAGCTACAACCTTTTGTAGCTTCTCCTCTAATTCAACCACCCGACATGCCATAGCTTCCAGTTCAGCTCTCACATAACTTTCATCGTTGAATGTTTTGTAAACAACTTCAGGCTCAGGGCTAGGACTTTTATTTTCAGACACAGGCAATGCAGCAAGACGTTCCATTTCCAGGAAGTCGTCCATGAGATCAATTTCAATGGAAGAGGCCGTGATATTTCTACTAATGGCCTTTTCATTCTTGAGTTTATCAAGGTCAGCAATTAAAGTTGAATTCCATGAGTCTGAGCAACTTGGCTCATACCTATTTGGCCCTGAGCTACTCACTCTACGACTATCATCCACCATAACCAGCTGCTCCCCACTGTCTGATTGATTATCTGTGATAGAATCAACATAAATCGAGGAAGCAGCAGTGGATTTGTGGTCGTTGACTGGTGGTGACTTACAAGCAATGATCTTTAGCCTTTTGCACTCTGCCTCAAGCTTAGCCACCTTCTTTATGCTCTCTAGATGTTGCTTGCTGGCTGTTTCAGCTGCTTCCACACTTAGGTCTCGTTCAATTGTCATGATCTCAATCTCCTCAGATTGTGAAAGGATTTCAAGCTTCAGGGCCGAATTTTCTTTCTCCAAAGATTCAACCTTATCATAAAGATCAGGATCAACATGACCAGTAGTAGTTTCTGAGTTAGCTGCTGCAGTATTTGTTTGGAGGTCAAGAAGTCGAGCCTCGAGTTCAGATTTATTAGCTTCCCATTCACGAGTTTTCTTCAGCACAGCTTCAGCGATCTTCTGATCCTGCTCCTCTTTTGCTTGCCTCAGCTGCCTAACACATTCCTTTAGCGCCCCATCAACATGGCTCAGCCGATCCTCCAATGCTGAATTTCGCAGAGCTGCATCCTCAGCTTGTTGTTTCAAAGCCACCACTTCATTTTCAGCTTTCTCCCATCCTAAAATTTAGTCAAACACACATAAAGACAAAGAACAGGAGATGAAAATGGGAACAAGCCCTGATTTATACTAAAAGGGCAAATAAATCTGTATGTTTGCAATGAAGAGATGGAATCCAAATATTGTCAGCGGCCAGACTAACACGCACATGGATGGATATATGAGCAGTACCTACAACAGCTTCTTCAGCAACCTTGGCGTGCTGCTTCACCAAGTCATCTTTGGCACTAACATTAACAAGAGCGGCTGATAACTTCTCTCTAAGTTTTCTCATGCTCTCGTTTACATCTTCCGCGCAATCCATAGCCTTTGACGTCACTTCAGGAGATTGAGTATTATGAACAGGAGATGTCTTGAAAGCTTCCTGCTTGTAAAATAGGAAAATTGACAGAACCAAAAGTTAAGTTCAGTGATAGAAGGTCTGTACCTTCCCTTCCATGTGTGACATATTCAAGGTACATGCTAGTGTCATGTTGAATGTAAATTTCTAAGTTTTCGGAGAGCACAAGATCAGAATCAGTTGGCTACTTATCTTGATTAATGATTATCTAATCACATTGATGTACCACATAACCCAATAAGGATTAGTGGTTCTTACACAGCTAAAATGTAAAATTATGGGGTCTACAGCATTTATAATCAAATCACTTGCCTAGCTGTGCTTATCATTTCCATAGACAACAAACAAGGAGACAATTGCATTAAAATGACTTTAAAATACAGTAAATTGGGGCACGCATGAGGCCTATCACAGCTTCACTCCCAGAGCAACTTTCAACCAACGTACTATTCATCCTCCTATATGCACCCCAAATTAAAATCATATATGCCTTACAGTTGCTTGTACACATGAGTTATAATAGGAATCAATGATACAGAGAAGAAAGGGGATGAAAAACTCTTAAGGAAATGTCACAATGATAAATGAACACACCCGTGAGATTTATTTTCCAGTCTAATTCCCCCTCATTCTTCGAATATCCAGTCATAGCATTAAAGACAAACACTAGACATGCAGGAGGATCAGAGAACACTCGAACGTAATTGCAACTTGATCATTTATGTAGTTTTCTAGAATTTTAGATGTTAAACATTATAGATCTCCGAGCTTGTATCTTAGCAGATTCAGTTTCAAAGAAAACTAGATTGGACTATTGAATTAGATATCGGGCTATGAGAACAACACCTAAGCTTTTAGGCATATATGTATGGAAGATTGATACTGGAAGAGTACATCCATGTACCTGATCATCAGAGTTTCTCTCAGAATGTGAAGACATCGACCCTGAACTTTCAGTTTCTCCCGGACTCTTCTCCCCAGACTTCCTCTTCCACAACCATTTCCGTTTCTCCATCACAAGGTCAACTTATCTCACATGAACATCTGCAGACACATTCATAACATAGTTCAGCAAGAAAAGTCAAACCATAACTCTTCTTCAAAACGTTAGAAGATAGCCAAACTAAACGCTGAAAATGGGTACCCCCAGAACAATTTCAATTGGGATAACTTGACCCAGAACAATGTACTCGGACCCTTAAAAAGCAGAAACTCACACCCTCTTCAGCAATATCTGACATTAAACAGGCAAATGACTTGGCTTATCAATCTCCAATCCGTGCTTCAAATCTACCCCCACTAACCATCATAACAAAAATTTGAAACTTTGAGGACCTAAAATCACCTACACGCAAGTTGAAAAGGGGATTCCCCTCCAACAACAACACCAAATACCCTCAACCTCTATTCAAGTGCGAATCAACAGAGACTCTTCCTCTGGAATCACAAAATGGGAGCTACCCATCTGTTAAAAACCAGTCAAAATGCAAAATGATTCCCAAAACATAGGAATCAATGGAACAGTAGAAGGTAATGGGTCACAGAAATAGAAATATTTTGAATACCCAATATTATAGATCCCAAATCCGAGTGACCCATCAAATCCAATAACAACAACAAAAACAAATAAATTAAAGAAAAAGTAAGTAAATTCATATTTAAATAAAATACCCTTTTAAACCAAGAAAGAAATAGAATCAGCAGGAAGGACCCAGATCAAACTTACCTCAGACTGGATCAAATGGAACCAGCAAAGAGAACCCAAACCAAACCAGAGATGGCTTAGAATTTCAAATTGCAGAACATATAGTGTAAAATAAGGCTGTGGAATGCCAGTTGGTGCTACAGAAGAAAAAGAGCAAGATAATAAGGAGAGAGAGAGAGGTGGTGGCTTTGGCTTGGCTTCTATTTCTTGGTATCTTCCTCCAGTAAATGTGTAAAGAAAGAGAAGAGCATGTGAGAGTGCTCTTGCTATATGCTAAATGATAAAGATGAAGGATTTGATTTTCAATTCTCAGACCTTGACACCTCGAATTTAACACTTTTCAGCTTTTTCCCATTTCCAGAAAATTATTTTGCCCCAAAAAAGATGGATTTTTATTTGATTTTAACTAACCAAAAACAGAAAAAATTATAATTAATTAATTTTCTTGATAATGCGGTGTTTTTGAAATGGTGTTTGGGTGGCACCATTCCCGCCCAAGAATCAGGATTTCTGAGTTCAGAAGCTTTATCACTCATTATTTCACTGATTAATTTAATTATTAATTTCCAGTTTTCCATTTGCAGAGAAAGAGAGAAACGCTCTCTGTTTCTTGAATGGCTGTTCTGTTTATTTATTTTGGTAGTCCGGTACAGCATAGTTATCGTGTACCCTCTTTTTGAGCCGCTAGATTTGAAGACTTTATTTGCGGCAGCTTGATCGGACGGCTTGGGAGATGTCCTTAGATGTAATTATGGCAACAGTTATGGTAGCGTGAAGTAATGGGTATTAAAGGAGGTGGGGAATATTTTATTATTTTTATTAAAACGAGACTGACTTTGACCGTTTGGTCAATACCTGTTACTCTTATTTAACTTTAAATGATTTAACTAACTAATTAACTATAGTCACTTAATTGATCAATGTATAGGAGACCAAAAGGGACGAATCAAATATGTAACTCTCAGCCACTACAGGTGATTTCTTCCTTAATTTGAGGAAGTCTCTGGGTCTTTGGATGGTTTGATTTCTAAGTTTGGAACATAATTAAAATAGAATGATGAAATGATCACTCACAAATAACTAATGCTCAACATGTGCTTGCATTTTATCTGTTACTCTTTGAATCTGGCTTGTTAAGTAATTTTCAATTAATTTTTTTCACCTGAGATTCAAGTTTCATTATGATGTACAAAATTATGTTTGAAATAAAATGTCATTTAGAGCAACTTCATTCATTTTTCAAAACCTTAAAATATTTATTCAATAAAAGAAGACGAGTCTTCATCTCCATCTATGATCTGTTTATAACTCAAGTGGTTCCGACCCAGATCTGTTTCCCTCTTCAGATTTGACGCGTTTTTGTTCCTGCTCGGTCTGTGTGGTTGGCTTCTGCTTTTGTCGGGCTCGAATGGATTTTTCCTTAGGTAAACGGTGAATCGGGACACGCCGAGAATTTCAATTTTGGGTGTTTATCGGATACTCCCGTGGGAGGTGTTTAAGGAGTAGCGCTCGCTGAGGTGCAGAGGCTCAGATGAGAGGACGTCCTCCCGAAGAAGGTGGAACGGTGGTCTGTTTAGATTTTGTTTTTCTTGTTTGTTGCTTTAGTTTGTTGTTTGTTTCGTGGTTAGTTTTAAAAATAATCAAAACCATGAGTAGTTTAGGTATTTTATGCATTGTAGTGGTAAATTGTCAATAAAAATATTTAGGATACTAAAAAAAAAATTAATTAAGATTTGAAAGTATCATTTTACTATAGTTAGGTATAACAAAGCGTCATCATCCCAGGATAAATATTGGGAAAATGTCACTTACCTCCCTCGTGGTATACGCGATTTTCACTTACCTCCATCGATTTTCACTTACCTCCATCGATTTTCACTTACCTCCCTCGATCTTTCACAATTTCTCACAGAAGCCCAACACCGTTAGTTTTTTGTGAGAAATTGTGAAAGATCGAGGGAGGTAAGTGAAAATTGCGTATACCACGAGGGAAGTAAGTGACATTTTCTCATAAATATTAGATAATAATTATCATTAAGTTTCATCGAAAAGTTCATTGGTCCCGTGTTAAGTGTATATATATGACTCCATAGACTAAATGTTCAAGCTTGGTGTGTACATCTAGTTAAATCTGAAGTATTTTTCCAAAAAGGAAATGGAGTAGAATATAATTATAAATTTATGTTGACCCCAAAATCTCATATAAAATTTACAAATAAAATACTTTTTTTCTAAATACTTGCATGATGAATTAGCATGTTACAATCTTCAAAATAAAATTAGCATGTTACAAATGAACGGAAACTAACATAAACTTTACGGTAATTTTGACGTTGAGATTTACGGTAATTTCATCTCCCAATTATGAATACTATGGGTAGTTTAGAAATTTCATGAAAATTCAATTTTTTGTAAAAGTTACGCAACATAAATATCAAAATTCTTGTTAATTTTCGTGCATTTTGTAAACCGTACGTCATGTGTTACTTTATAAAAATAAATATTGGATAGATATTTGTAAGAAGAAATTTAATTGACATTTATTTGTAAATGGTACATTAACTTGACAAATATGAGTCCTTTGTTTAAATTTAAAAGGGATAATTTCATGTGAACACCTCTAGAATAGGTTGTTTTTCATATGGACACACCTAGATATTTTTGCATCAGAGTGGGTATCCAAGATTTGTATTTTTTTCACCATTAGTCATTCCGTCCAACTCTGTTAGATTTTAACATTTTTCAACGTGTGAAAAGACTAAAATACTCTTAATAGGTAAGTTGAGTATTTTTAAAATTGATAGAAATGACACTAATGTCCTTGACTATTCATCTAATTTTCAAAACACTATCCCTCTTTCTTTTATCTCTTTATCTAGTTCATCTTCAACACCTAAAACCTATATTGACGTGGGCCTTCTCCGACATCCCACTCAACTGAACCGCAACTTGTCGATCAAACAACACATTCGCCCTAAAAAAACTAAATCCAAAAACCCCTGATCCCACTGCAGAACGCATTAAACAAGTTTTCTAGATCAACCATGTAATCAATATCCTTACTCCAACGATGACGATCAATATCTTTAGAGAAATCACGAATCTTTTATAATGCAAGTCCCCCAAGCTCTTCGTGTTTACTAGGGTCAACCCATCAACACCAGAGAACCCCTGATCCATTCCAGTACCGAGTCATCAAGTAGAGATTGAACACCGGGAAAACAAATTAATTGAACTAGATGAAAAAACCAGCCATACAGGGATCCGATTATTTTGCAGGGTCGCCCAGGACCTCCCCCTCCTCGATTCCGGTGAAAATCTGCCACAACTCGCAAAAATCGTCCATCCCAGCATACAAAACCGAAAAAAAACTCACTTGCAACTGCCCAGATCTATCGACACTGTCGCAGACCGAAAAACAACGCCACATAGGCGGACGCTCTCAACTTGAGAGAAAAATACCCTATACAACCGCACTGAAGACGCACCGAAAAACAACACAAGCGATTGAAGGTCAAACGCTGAATCACCTTATGTTTTTATTTTATTGATTGATGCACGACAATTGTATATATTTACAGAAAAATGAAATAATTTAAATATTTGAGACTGAACTGAACAACATATATAATAGGGCAAATTGCAGATGCAAACTCCTATAAATTGACCACTCCCACTAGACTACAAAGTAAAAAAAAAATTGTCACTTGACTACATTATACATTTTCCATTCACAAGCTGTTAATTTGTATGTACAATGACAATTTTACCCTAAACAAGCAATCAAATTTTCAAAAGGGTGCCATCATTTATAATTAATACAATCCATATATTCATCTCTGAGACAACACAAATCTTTTACCATTCTCAAACTCATAATCATGTTTCAACATCATAACCAAACATTCACACACACATTATACAGAGTCATGATTCGGAAATTCTTATCCAATGAACCAAATGAGCAACATGACATCTTCATGGAACTTGAAAATCCTCCCAAAACAAACGATATAGTGCAAATCTGGAGATTGATTTTATTTGGGAAATCTCTACCCCAACCACCACCTGATTGAAAGAAATAATTCCTCAAACATAAGAGATTCAACTTGAGATTGGTTGACGAGTGAGGACCACAAGAAGCATCCACCAGAAGTGCTCGACATTGGTTGTTGACATGTGTCGATTTGAGATTGGTGGCCTGATATTTACTGGACCAGCTTCACAGTGTCTTTAGTTTCTTCTGTCCACTCCACTCCACTGTGTGTGTGGTTGTTTCACATGACTCGGGAATTTTTGACATTTGCAACGGGTCAGGATTTATTGAAACCATACTGAGCATTGGAACGACGTGGCCTCCTCACAATACAGAAGAATTGGTCAAGTGGCTCTCAATTTTGTTAAGTACACATTACACTGTAAAGCACTTATAATAGGGAAGAAGAAAAATAGGAATGTGAGGCCAATAACGTTATCACAAAAAGAGTGACGTGGTCTCTCTATTTGCCCATCACACCACATCCGCAATCTGCTCTCTCCACACTCACAAACTCATATATCACTTTGCACAAACACAAGTACTTTAGTGACACACACAGAGAAAGAGAGATCGAAAGAGGGATCAATCTAATGGCACAAATCATGTTGCTCACCTCTGGCATTTCAGCTGGTAGTGGTGCATTCATGGATGTGAAGAGAAGAGACTCAATGTTCCACTCTCCTCAACTCCTCAGACCCACTCCCAAATCTCTATCTTCTCCCTTCAAAGTCATGGCTCTCTTCAAGTCAAAAACTAAAGCCCCCGCCAAGAAGGTTAGTGTCTCTTTACTAATTACATTTACAATCTCATCTTGTTTTATTGTTTTTTGATTGAGCATATGTGTGTATGTTTATAGGCTCCAGCACCAAAACCAAAGGTAGAGGATGGGATATTTGGAACTTCAGGAGGCATTGGGTTCACCAAGCAAAACGAGCTCTTTGTGGGTCGCGTTGCCATGATCGGCTTTGCTGTAAGTAACAATTAAATCGAATCTTGATACATGCAAATTTTTCCTTTGGATGCTGACAAATGGGTTAAAAGACCAATAACACGGTCCTCGAATGTCAGTCCAGAACATGAGCTTTTCCTGATTAGCTGATAAAAAAATAACAATTGAATTGCTTCAAGTATGTGTAATTTATCAAAAGATTAATATATACAGCATACAGCATGAGTGAAGTATGTGTAATTTATGATTATGATGATTGAATAAAAATGCAGGCATCATTGTTGGGGGAGGCAGTGACAGGGAAAGGAATTCTATCACAGCTGAACTTAGAGACAGGAGTCCCAATCTACGAAGCCGAACCTCTCCTCCTCTTCTTCATCCTCTTCACCCTTCTCGGGGCCATCGGGGCCTTGGGAGATCGGGGCCAATTCGTCGACGACCCTCCCACCGGCCTTGATAAGGCCGTCATTCCCCCTGGCAAGACCGTCAGGGCCACCCTAGGCCTTCCTGAGGGAGGTACGCACATTTCAATCACTTAATTAGACTGTTAGAGTATCACATCACATCTGAAAGATGTGAATAAGTTTAACAGCCTAAATAACAGCATGACTTCCACCTATTAGTTTAAACTTTTAGGTGGGTTTAAATGTGTTACGTTTGCAGATATTGATTTGTTTTTATTTATTGAAGGTCCGTTGTTCGGGTTCACAAAGGCGAACGAGCTGTTTGTGGGGCGATTGGCCCAATTGGGATTCGCCTTCTCGTTGATTGGAGAGATTATAACGGGGAAGGGAGCTCTGGCGCAGCTGAACATAGAGACGGGAGTGCCCATCAACGAGATCGAGCCTCTCGTGTTGTTCAATGTTCTCTTCTTCTTCATAGCTGCTTTGAATCCTGGTACTGGTAAATTTGTCACTGACGAGGAAGAGTAGTTAGTAGGCAGTCCCTCCTTGTACTTGTATACATCATCAATGCATGTTTGTGTTTTCTCATTACGGCTTTGGCTTATTTAGGAATAATGTATTTTTGTTGTAACCATATCAATCATCTCTCATCTCCTTCTCTTCCTTCCTATGTTTCACCTATCAAGAGTTACTCAAACGGATGAGTAGGGTTGTCTATAGTCCGGTTAACTTTTAGTTCAAAATTGAATTGAACTGAATCGAGAATTCTAGTTTTACATAAGAATTTCGATCTTCCTTAAATGTATTAGATTCAAAATCGGTCTCAAACTAAGAACCGAGATGAATCTTAACTGAGAGATTGAAAATCGTGGATAATAATTTAGTTTTAGTTATGATTTTTAGAGAACCGCTCAATTGGTTTGGTTTCAATTTCAACATTGTAAAAACTTCGGTGAACCAGTTCATAACTGGAAAATATGTTATTTATCTTTTAGTTTTATTATGTTTGTGACCTTTATATTTCGGTTGAGCTATAGTAATTAAATTTTAACATTCAATTTTCATTAGTATTTTTCTAATTACGAATTTAAAGTTTTTTTTCTATAAATCGTGCTCAATTTCATTTAATTTGGTTCATAAATGGATCATAAATTTACAATAAAAACTAATCGATTCTAACCTAATAGAACCAAATCATTTCTTACATAGTACTTTCGGGTATGATTCCCATAAATTAGGTGTTCAGGGTTCGGTTCGGTCTGACTCCAAAACCATGGCCACCAATTATAACAAAACAAAAATTAAAGAATTGTTTTTTTATATAAATGAGGAAACTTCACAAAACTACACTTATAATGTGTTTATCACTTAACTATCCCTAGAATTGGTATCCCCTTAGATTAACATTTTTTTCACTTTTACCATTTCTGTTAGTTTCTGTCAAATTCTGTTAAGTGAAGGTTAAAAAAACTAAAATGCTCGTACTTGTGTTTTAAATTTTCTAAATGATGTCCTTTTTGACCCCTCTTCTATACTTCATTCCAGTGGAGAAATAGTGGAGCTTGTGAGGAAAAAAAAAAGAAAAATTCCACATAAATACTCCTAGGTTTTCAGAAGTCTCACTTATCTCCCCCGAAATATAAATGCTAACTGTGAGCTTCTTAGGTTTACTAAAGTTCCACTTAGCCCAACTCCGTTAACTTTTTTGGAAAATTCTATTTTTTGGAAATGACGAAAATGCCCATGTATTTAAAAAGTTATTGAAACTTTCAAATGACATAAATCTCTCATACGAGCTCTATTTTGGGCTCATAGTATATCAAATCGAAGAGAATCGAAAGATCAACGACTTTGAAGAAAGATTTTTTATTA
>JAYMTP010001820.1:0-22071 GCA_036897365.1 Geranium brycei
TTCAATATCTCGCCGGGTAGGGTTTTACCTTTCCCGGCGAGAACTTGTGCAATATCTCGCCGGGAAAGGATATGACCGTTGTGGTCATAATCCGCCCGTTGACTGGTGAAACCAACCCGGCGAGACTTGTCAATTACTCGCCGAGAAAAACCTAATTTCCAGTAGTGATAATAGGTAATGCCTAATTTTGTACTAGTGATTGTCAGCTTTCCATAGAAAAACGATACAGTTTAAAAACTTCATTAATGCCTTGGGGTTCTCGGACATTAACTTAAGATTGTTGGATCATAACTTCTTCGCCATGTATTCCTCATATCAACATCTCATACCGTAAACGTACAAATTCTACCCTCATTTGAAAAAAAAATCTCAATATATCCATCGGAATATAATTAAGACATTTGGGTATGGTACTGTTTTGATTGTTTGCGCCTCATTTTCAAAGAGAAAAATAATGAAAAGGAATGGGTAGTTGACTATTGGTGGTGTTGTGTGGAGCCAAAGGGGATATAATTACAAGAGAGCATATTGTGGGGACGGTATCATGAACTGCAACTCAACATATCTCTTGCCTTGGGCAGACACTGCAGTGTGGTTCTGTCCTAAATGTGACCAAACCTAGTTTTTCTGAAAGCTACCTCTCCCCTGCCCTTTTTCTTGCAACACCACGCAATTCCTACAAGTAATTAATTGTCTTACTATTAATATCATTCCTAGTTGACACTTGTTGTTGTTGAGAATTCTTATTTTTATTTGTGCCAAGCTTACAATATAACACACCCTAACGGTTAAGCCAACTCCATATTGGGAGGGTGAAGTGAAATTTATAGGTGAATAAACTTTGAAGCAGTAAATAGAAAAGATGAGTGAGGGGACACCTTATTCGTTCAAAAAAAATATTGTGTCGACCAACTCTCAAAACATCTAACGTATATATATAGGGTCATGACCTCGTGTGAACTAGGAGGTCTTGTTCGAACATGTGAGAATCGTGTTTCCATTATTATGTCATATATTTCCATTATTAAGCCATGTATTTTCATTAATATGCCATGTATTTCCATAACCGTGTTTCCATTATTATGACATGTATTTTCATAACATTATTATGGCAGACCAAATTTTTTTTATTTTTTCTTCCAATCCCTCGTAACACCCCTCCCCTCAACGGGTAACACTTTCCACTCTAAGATATATAAAAAATACACGTCCCTCGTTACATTTGGGTGGTTCTCACGCAACTCTTTGGTTCCCATTTGAATGCATATATGTATAGGGAAGTATTCATGTAAGAACCACTGGAGGCATGAGAACCAATATGAGGGCGACATGTGAGAGGGGGCCGAGTTACATACTATATCCTATAGTGAATCCTGTCAGGGAGTGGTGTAACGAGAGACTCGTGAAATTGGAAAAAAAAAATTTATGTGTTCGCCAACTCATCGTAACGTGTTCGCGCCCGCCAACTCAGCGCGCGTGCCACGTGTGCTCTCCTCACTGGTTCTCACAGTTCTCATGAGATGGGGAGTGTTGAACTTGAGATTTGTATTTAGTTGTGATTGTTTTACATTACAAGGGGATCTCTCCTTATATAGGAAGAGAGAACATTTTATATAGAACATGAGAACAATATAAACTTGGGTTTAAAGGACATGAGCATATTCTAACAATGGCCTATTCTAACACTCTCCCTCACGTACAAGTCGTATAACATGAGTTTTGCACGTAAAACACAAATTAATAGAAAAGAAATCATAAAGGTGCAACTACGCCGAACAACGACGGTACAAAATCTCAAATAACTATACTTGGGAACAATACTTTTTCTCTCAAAAAAACCCCTCAAACTCTCATTTTCTTTGTTCGGTCGTTGGAGAAGAGCCGCCGTTCTCCGACCACGCTCACTCCGACGACTATCCTTCTAGTATGTAGCCATTTTGGCTGAGGAAGGGAGGATTACAACCTCAAACGAAGCTCGGTTCTTCGGTGGGCTTCCTCGTTGCACTTCCTTTTTTTCCGGTGGGAGGGCCGAACAAGGCGGCGTCGGTCTTGTCGCAGCTTCCTCCTTCGCCGGCGGGAGGCCCGACAGGTCGACATGGGTGGGCGTCGATGATTTCATGGTTGAGGGACGAAGGCTCACCTCGAGGAGTTCTCCAGATTTGGCTTCGCTTCCAAATTCGGGCTCTTGCGAGGGTCTCTCTTCCTTGCGAACCTCGACGGTGGCTTGGTGGGTGGATGGCGCAACAATAAGGCATGGAACTGCTGATTTTTGGGCTTGGATACTCCAGTGCCGTCGCCATAGATGTTTTTAGGGAGGCTCGGAGGAAGGGACGAATCAGAGGAGATGAAGGTGGAGGCCTCTACTTTGCCATATTTCTTCTTCTATATGCCTTTTGGTTGAATAGATGGTGGCTGAGCTTTTCTCGGGAGGCGTCACTACTCGACGCAGGTGAAACCTGGTTGGGATTCATGGTGGCGCGATGGTGGTGTTTCTCTGGGAGAAGCTTGGGCTATTGCAGCCGTGGCAAGAGTTGGAGGCAAGAGTCAGGTTTGCCTCAGATTCGTTGACCGATGTCGCTAGCGTCTTCGTTAGCGTGGTTGGGACGCAAACTCCTCTAGTCCGATCCATTTGATTTCGGTTGGGCCGAGGTAGACCAGGTGATCCAGTTTTGAGCCAGCTTAATTTTGATTTTTTCAATTGAGCTGGTTCCGCGTCCTAGACCGGTTTCAATTGCAGGTTTCTCCCAAATTGAACCAGTCTTTCACTGCTCTTAGGGTTTTTTCCTTCGTTTGTGTTTGTATTTTTCTAGTTCCCTCTCGGGCCTCGCTTGTAAGTTTTACTGTTTTAAGTCAACCTAGTTTTATTGCTGATAAAAAAACGACGGTGCAAAACATCTTCAATCGTGTTGATTACACAGACACAAGAACAAGTGATTTTCAGGGACGAGGAGCGTTCACCAGTAGAGACCCTTCGGCTGCTGCAGATGCGCTCTTACACCCTGGTGCAGGCGGACGAGGGCCGTGATATTCGGTCTTGGACGGGGGAGCGAGCTTTGACCACCTGGTGTGCCGATCCGAGGATGGTACTCCGTTCTTTACTCTCCTAGTTTTTTCCTGGCGTCTTCTTGGTTGGTTTTGGGGCTCAGTTTTTTCCTTTTCTTGTATGTGATTTGGCTTGGGGCTCAGTTTTCCCCTTTCCTTGTTTGTTTGAACTCTTTTTGGTTTTTCGTCATTTATAATATATTTTATTGCTGATCAAAAAAAAAAAGAATAGAACTGGTCCAATTTGATTTATCAAATCAGACTTGAAATGGTTTAAATTTAATTTTAGATTTGGGAGCATAATTGTAATTGCATCTTAAATATAAACCAAATTGAACCAGAGATAAACAAAATTGAACCAATTTAATTTATGGTTTCTCAAACCAATGGTAATTTAGGCATTTTAGGCATTTTAGAGGTAGGTTGTCACAAAAAAATTGTCATGTACTAAAAAAGAGAGGAAAGTAGTTAGGGTATGAAAATGTCATTTTGCTATAGTTAAGTGTAACAAAGTTTCATTATCCCCATAATAAAAGGATGGCCCCGACTTCTGGACTGGTTTCCTCGAATTCTCATGTTTTAGGATTGCTAGATGATCTCCCTAGCGCCGCATAGTCTCCACCATGGGAGTCAAATCTCCCAAGCCGTGACAATATACTCTTAATAAAAATATTCATATGGATAAAATAAGATACCTAAAATATGAAAGGGAATTGAGTTGAACCGGCCTAATTTGAACCAATTCTCTCTAATTATACGAAAAGACTTATATGCCCTTGGCCTTTAACCTAAATCAGTTATTCAAAGGAGGGGCAAAATTGTCATTTCATATTTTTCGTAACAGTGTTTCTAACGGTGATAATTTATTTCATTTATGTGACCTATAGATTTAAAAAATAATTTAGGTATACCTACACGATATTATCCTAGATTTAATGTTTTCAGGTTTAATTTTTAAAGTTTGACTTCCTCATACACTACACTACCAAGAAAAGTAAAATAATCGTAGAGTCAAACCTAATTTTCTGATTATTTTTAAAAAAAAAATATCCCTTTTGTGTCATTTTTATTTGGAGGGTATTTTCCTTATTTTAAAAAAATACTACCAGCTTGAGTTAGCCCAGTGGTATGATCACGGAATCTCTCCAGCCAGCCATCGTGTTGAAGGCCGTGGTTTACATAATTCTATGTGGTCTTCTAAACTCTATGGTTCGGGAAAATGAATATTGAATGGCTTGTTGATTCAAAAAAAAATACTAATTTTTGTGAGTACATGCTTCAATTTTAACTACAAGGACTAACGAAATTATTTAAGAGGCCTTAAAACCTAATTTCTGTTACTTGAAATGTGAAAGTGTAAACAACTTCTAATTGAAATTGAAATGGATTAATATGAAAATATTCTAATTGAAACATAGGGATCCTGTTGAAAATGCTCTAATTTCAACCTTTCTGCAGAAGGACAAACAGATCTCATGTCACAAAATCTGAAATGCAACAGCCTCACTCACACTCATACCGAAGAAGATTCAATCGACATTGAGTGTGGTATGAAGCCTCTACGCTGGGTGTGAGGGCACGACATCATATTTCTTGTGCGAGGTATGAAATTACTTGCACTCATATTACTTTAAGGGTTTAAACGCCTTGCAAAACCCATATGTTATTTCCACTGCCAAACTAGTTAGTGCCACAAAACAATGACCTTTTTGAAACTGATTCACAAATTGTAGAACACTATTTTTGCTCCACTTAAAAGTTAGGATTCAGCATACTGACAATGATATGTAGAATCAAATTGAGCATGATTTCATCGATATCCATCTTATGCAATGTAGGTGGAGAGTGCAATTGTTCAAATAAACCTTACCATTTAATACCCAAAGTAGGTATATTAAACTTTTGATGTTTTTAGCTGGTATGGTCTTTAAGTCTATACTAGGCTATCTTTGACATCCATGAAATTTGCACATTTGGGACAAATGAAACCAAAATGGGTCCTAATGATATCACTATTTTGGCTCCTCTTGGTGCATAAACTGCATTCAGTATGGAAATGAAGCCTCTTCCAGATAGATGAAGTGCATACCATATATGGTTTCAGAAGTTAGTAGATAGGATATATGACTGTTTTGAGTCAGGAAGGGAACCATTCAAGGAAGAAAGTTGATTAATATGCTCTCTAAGTTACACAGAGGCAACTTGTCTTAATGACAATGCGTTGGAGAGCTAACTACCAATTACTACAATTTGCAAGTTTATTAGTTGCTTCTAGGTGAAACGAACACAGAACAAACAGTACAAGTGCTTCAGTATGATCAAGAAGACCACAATTTCTTCTTGATTTACTTTATAACAATGTACATTATTACAAATGCAACATAGCTGAGATATAGAAAGCTACACTTTCTGCATAGGTTCACGCACGATGGTACTTGTGCGTAGCTGAGGTGAAATCTCTATATCTTTGAAGCTCTCTAAGGTATAGCCCTCCCAAGCACCATTGTTTCTTAAATAGCTACTGTACACTTCAGTAATGTGTTTAATTCTCCAATGGTCTTCCCCTTCACCAGGATATAAATTCATTATAAACTCAATTGACATATCAAAAAGATCTAGCACTTTGAGCTTGGATAGATGCTCGATTCCCAGTGGAACCTTCTCCAGCAGCCTACAACGCTGGAGAATTAACTTTTCCAGATAAGGCATGGCCCCATCTTCCACTTCCATTGATTTTAGCTTTTCAAGCTCACCGAGACCAAGGACTTTGAGTTTTATAAATCCACCTGTCTTGAAGCAGAGTCTCTCTCCATGGTAAACCTGCTGGAGTTCAAGATGTATCAAATTGGGCAGATGTTGGATTGATTCAAGTGGGTCTTCTTTCAGTTGGCTCCGCTTGAGAAACAACTTGGCTAGATTCTGAAGAGAGGAAATCCACCGTGGTAACTCCTCCATACGCCCTCCTAGGTATAGTCTCCGAAGAAGTGGCGGAGGGGAAGACAAGTGGTTGAGATCAATGATCTCGTCATTTTCATCTGAAGTAATTGATAAGGCTCTAAGTTTGCTTAGCTTTTCAAGGGAAAAACATAGAGCTTCCCCATTTTCTTTTCTGACCTTTACAATCCCCAATCTTCTCAGTTGAGTCAGCTTTCCCAGCTCTTTCAGAATGTTGTTGCTTCCTTGATTTGCTTCAATGAAACTCAACTTTTGTAAGGACCGTAAGCATCCTATTTCTGTCAATGCCTTGAAACCAAATTTGTAGTTGAAGCGTCCATAAGCCCAAGTTTCATAGCGGTACACCAGAAGATGGCAGAGCTTCTTGAGCCTCTGAATCTCAACAGGCAATTCAGTGACAAATGTGTGTTTCAGGTCTAATGTCTCAAGGTTTTGAAGCTTCTGTATAGACCTTGGAATTTCTTTTATCTTGGTATCCTTAAGGCTTAGATACTTGAGATGAAACAGCTTAACGATTTCATCTGGAAACACCTCTAGTGGGGCACCTTGCAAGTCTAGAGCATTAAGGAACCTAAAACCATAACTAGAAAATTCAGTGATTGGATTTTCCATATAAAATGCGAGGAAGGAGCGAAGTTTAGGAAATGCTCTTTTTTGTTGCGTGTCCTGTAAGTTGTTAATCACTGACAAATGACGAACCTTTTCCGGCCATCTGACATCGGTTTCCTTAGCTACAGCAGCAAAGTTTTGTTCTCTCGCCTTTAAAATGATAATCTCTCGTACAAGGTCATGAATGCGGCATGTTATGACCCTTCCATCACTGCTTGTATCTGCAACTTGGACCAGACTTCTGTTGAGGAGTTCCTTGAGGTACTCCTCCGCAACTTCTTCAGGTGTCTTTCCATTGCCTTCTCTTACGATCACAAATCCTTGAGCTATCCATAAACGAATGAGTCGCATGCGCTCAATCAGGTGATCCTCTGGAAAAATGCTCAAGTACAAGAAACAAGATTTGAGATGGTATGGCAAGTCATTGAAACTGAAAGAGAGTACCTTTTTCATATCCTCAAGATTGATATTCTCATCAATCTCAGACCCAATATTTTCTGAAATATTTATCCATTCATCTATCAGTCCCACATCTTTAGCAGCCAAAACGCCACTGATTGCCACAATTGCAAGAGGCAATCCACCGCATCTCCTTAAGATAGATCCACAAATGCTTTTCAGTTCCTTGGGACATGAGTTTCCTTGAAACGTCTTGCGACAGAAAAGAGACCAATAATCTTTTTCTAGTAAGGGCTTCATATTATAGACTGTTCCTTGTGGGTCATTGATGGATGAAGAGGCTACTGCAGCATTCCTCGTGGTAATTATAATTCGGCTGCCGAGGTTGTTGTTAGGCAAGGCGAGTTTGATGAAATCCCAATCTCTTGTCTCCCAAACATCATCCAAAACAATGAGATATCTGCTTTTCTGCAACAAATCTTTGATTCTCAGCCTAAGCTCGTCGGTTTTCATGTTTTTCACATCTTCAGGAACTGATTGTCTGATGACGGCATAGATTTGCTGAACTGTGTCACTTAACAGCTCCTCCTTCTCAAAATACCGAGTAACACTAACCCAAGCATACATCTTGAAATGTTTCTTCACTTGTGCATCCCTGTAGACTTGCCTCGCCAAGGTAGTTTTTCCCAATCCCGCCATTCCAGAAACTGGAATCACTTCCCGTGTATAACTTCCCTTTACAAGGAATGAGATGAGCTCCTCCTTTGGTTTATCGATTCCCACTAGATCTTCTTCCTCTAGTAGAAGGGCGACTCCTTGGCTGTCTAGTCGCATGCTGTTAGCTCTGCTGGAGGATGAGCCAGGCTCAACTCTCATCTCTTTGCTGTATCTCTCGTATTGTTCATAAATGCTCTTAACTATGATCTTGATCTCCTGTATAGATGAAGCAATTCTATAGCGAGCTCACAAGTTCTTGACGAAGCAAGAAATCTTGTTGAGAGAAGCATAGAAGCCGCGGCCGTGATGATGTGCAAGGCGGAGCACAAACTCATCAATGACATCTTCCGTTACGTAAGCCACTTCCCTTACTTGCTCAACCCATACTTTGAGTTGAGGCCCAAGAGAGTGAGTCTCTCCAGTTGAATCTGCAACCTTCAGGAAGGCCTGCATGTGCTCTAACTCCCGCCTCACATCCTCAAACTCTCCCTGGACTCCTTGTAAAAGCCGAGCCTTTCCTTGGACAAAAGAGTCGAATGACTTGAGTTTATAGATTAGAAAGGCGACTGCAATTTCTGCCATTGTCTTGTTTCTTATCAAGAGAAAGATTGATACTTGGGTTTATTTGGATCACTGGGTTGGTTGTGTTGGCCTTCATTATATATTTTTCACACTTAAAGTCAACTATGTTTGCTTCCTTGTCACTTTCTGTTGTCATTGACAAAATGCAATGCACTTTGATTTGTGATTGTGAGTTATAGTTATTAAACTCGGTCTGAGATGGAAATTGTTGCACAGGCTGTGGATGAATTAGTCGTTTCAGATGTCAGCTCTGGAAGTTTCGTCGACATCATATGGTAAGTTGCTGCTGATTCTGACCGAGTAGACTCTTAGAGAATATACTGATTCGAAAACACATATTTCTTCATGGACAAGCAAACTCCATCCTGCCATGTCATTTTTATCAGCAATTTGTCCGTGCATGTCTTACCCAATACATTGGTGGCTATTTGAGCATTAACATTTCTGCCTCGAATGGATCTTACATTTTGGGCGACAAAGCCAAATTATATTCGTGGCCTTAATTTTTGTCAGCATGAGAAATTATATACTTGGTCCCATAAAGGTCCAAACATCTTTAAAATGAACAGCAGCTTCTCTTATTCTTAGAGACCTAAGTTGGGAAGCTTTTTTCTTTGGAGAGTTTCGATGTGATCTTTGTGTGTTTTAACGTTCCATCAACGTTTACATCTTTAGCAGGCAAAATCTCTCTTCTTTGTACTACGTTTTGAGTAATTTGCCCTTTCACAAATATTCCAAGATTTGTACAATTGGTAGTTATATTTTGTTCGTATACAATGGAAACAAACTCCCCTCTTCTCCAGCGACTCAGTCCAGTACCTCCTCCATGTTTCAAGATGATCATTTCATCACTATTTTGTTATATTATCTTTAAAATTACAATCTTATATTGTAAGCATGGTTCTAAAGCTTAGAACTCGATGATGCGACCGACTTCACCAAATTTTACTAAAATATTGTTATTTTTGTTTTCCTGTGAATTATATGATAGAAAATGAGTTTTGTCGATTTCTCTGAGTTCTCGGGTTCATTATTTTTTGCCTGGCTGAATCGAGTTTTAGAACCTTCATTGTAAGGATATTTAGAAAAATAATATCGTTGTTATAAAGGATGTTGCTTAAAAATTATTGGCTGTGGTGATTAGAGTTAAAATGTATTTACACCTTAATTAATGAAATTGAATTGTTTTTTTCATGAATATGAATATGATACATTGCACATTTCATTTTCTTGAATGCATATGTTATGAGATTGTGGCTTTATGTTATAAATATATTTTTTTCTCTTTTATTTTGCATATATTCAAGAATTTGTATGGTTGAATAGATTGACACTGTAAATATATGGTATTTCTTTCATTTTGCACTCATCCCAAAATAAAGAACATGAAGGTCTTGGTTTTGTTTTTCTTCTCTTTCTTTGGTTTTATAGGTTCTTCCTAAATTGATGACAGAGGAATACACAGTTCAAGTTAGAATTTCACATTTGGTGTACGGTGCTAGTTTTCCTACCCAGTTCATAACGGGGTTCGAAACTCAGACCTCTACACTAATAGTATGAGGCTCAAATCGTTGCGGTGTCCTCTCGAGGATGTCTTTTATTTAGTTATTTATTGTGAATTAGGATTTGTTATACGAAAATATTTTTTTTTATTTTGTAGCATATTAAAAGTTATCACTGATAGGAGAAATAGCAGTTTATCACCTTAATTATTAAGTTACTACCTTTAAGTAAATTTGTGTAAATTTACCAGCATAATCAATTTTTAAAGTACGAGTTAGGGATGATGATAAATAAACATACCCAACAGTTCACCATTCTCATTTAATTATACTCAAGTTTAAAGGATTTTTCTGATCTAGATATCTCATTTTTTATTTTGTTACATTTAATGTAACATGCGTTAAATATAACATATAATGTATGTTTAATGTTTAAAACGCCCTTCAACGAATTTGATTTTTAAATGGTGTCACACTGCTCTTCTCTCATATCACCATTTCGACCGGCTCAAATCTTGCATCCTAATTGCCGTCAAATTGCAAGTAAGTCCGGCTATTAACTTAACTTTTAGATTTTATTGCCATCGATCCACGTATCATTTATAATTATTTCCTGTTCGGATTAAAGTTTCAAATGATCCCCTTGACATACTTTTAAAATGTAAAAAAGTCACCTCCTTGTCAGTTTGTGTAACCTCAATTTCTTCTGATTTATGTTTGGAATTTTCTCAGCTAATAAATTGTTGAGTCACACTTCTTCCTAAGGAAGTTTTGAACCAAAATTTTAATACATAATTGATAGAAAATAAATTCATTGTGTAAGTTATATATGATCATTACATCTCCAACTTGGTCAATTCAGATAAACTATTATGGACTAATTTTAATACAAACGGTAGCGTAATTAGTATCATAAAATAAGGAAATTCATCGTGACTTTCTAACAATCATCCATGTATATATATATATATATATGGCTTACTTTTCAAACTTCTCTAAGAGGCATTCCAACTATGTTAAACTCGCCATGATCCCGACATTGCTCTTCATACTCTTAACTTGTCATACCTAGTGGACACATGAAATGGAAATTGTCAAACCATATAAACTGATAGTGAAAAATGCAATTTATATTTTAGAGATTTGTCTGCTCTATCATATATTTTAGCTTATATTTGAATAGTTGCATATGATATGCTATGCTCTACAAGTGTATTTTATTACTGATTTGCAAGTTTTGGTGCAGAAAGAAAGGGTCGGAATTCAGAATAAAAGGGAGCAAAAAGCAGACCATTGAAGCGAAGACCAAGACTATTAAAGCCCAAGCCCGACGATTGAAGCACAAGCACAAGCAAAAGCCCAAATCATTGTGGTCGTTGACTCGAAAGATCCACCATGGGGCCCATGCACCGAAACCAAGTTAAAAATTGCCTTTCAAAAGACAAAATTAATAATTAATAATAAAACATTAAATAGAAGTTATGGTTGAAGAGTAATTTTGTCATTTTAATAAAACAGAAATGAATGTAATTTACTACAGTGAAATATTTTTGACACTTACGACAACATATAAACTAAAACCACATAAACTAAAATGATAGTTAGGTATACTAAAGTGAAAATGACATATACTTCACTACGAAAGTGTCATTCCCTTAGAATAATTATACTTTTTTAGTTAAGTGCAGCAGACAAGAGAGGTAGGGATGTTCACGGATCGAGTGACTATTCACTCGTAAGAATATGGGTTTCAAATTGTTGACTTGTCACTCACCCGTGCAGTCATTGTATAGCTGTGGGTTTCACCTGCTCGGGTTGCGGGTGGATCGGGTAGTAACCCGCGAAACTCAATCACGACCAAAACAAGACCAGACCCAATCTAGCGAAGGGAATGAAAAACTATATCCAATTCGGTGAATGTAAAAAAAACATATCCAGTCTATGTACTATTTGACGAATGTACAAAAAACATATCCAATTCGACGTCCATGTTGCATGCATGGTTCTTGAGCATAATCAACATTGATCTTGTTGGCTTGGTTTATTTTTATTTTGGATGAATGTAGTCTATAATTCCTCCCACCTCCCTTCCGTTGCAACCAACAAGTGATATTAGAGCCAACTTCATTATGCTCAACATGCATTTTATTTTTTGTGTTTTTCGTTATTGATCATGGACTAGGCGGATGCGCGTGTGTTGACGTGGATGTAGGTGGTTATTAACATATTTAGGGGAAATTCCAGTTCACTATCCTCAACTTTGCACATTTTTCACTTTACTATGGTCAATTAAAAAGTGTGACAATTCACAGCAGGAAACTTTTTTGTATATCATTTTACCCCCTAATGCCGTTAAAATAGATGAAAAAAAGTACTGCGGTTGTTCCGCCACGCGCGGTTGTTTTCCAGCGCATCTTCAACATGAATGTGTAGGGTTTATTCTTTCAAGTTGAGAGCGTCCGCCTCTACGCCGTTGTTTTTCGGTGTGTGGCGGTGTTGGTAGATGTGGGCAGTTACAGGTGAGGTTTGTCCGGTTTCGGGTGGTGGGATGGACGATTTTTGCGAGTTGTGGTAGATTTTCACCGGAATCGGGGAGGGAAGGTTGGGTTCGCCCTGGGCGACCCTGCAGAAGGCGTTCTGCCGGTGGTCAACAGTCGTGGTGACTGGGGGAGCAATTCTTGATAGCGGAATTTGATCATTGTCTGGTTGGTTTTTTTCATCCAGTTCAATTGGTTTGTTTTTTTTGGTGTTCAATTCATGCTTGATGTCTCGGTACTGGGAGGGATCGGGGGTTCTCTGGCGTCAATGGGTAGATCCTGGTAAGCACGAAGAGCTTGGAGGACTTGGATTGTTAAAGATTCATGATTTCTATAGAGATGACGATCACCATCGTTGGAGTAAGGATATTATTGTAGGGTTTACCGAGAAAGCTTGTTTAATGCGTTCTGCAGTGAGATCACGGAGTTTCTCCATCCATTCGAGGTAGAGGCTGTGACGCTGCATAATGCTAACTGGTTCGATTCGATTTTTCTAAAGGGTTATCGAGGAACCCTGTTTAAAACGTTCTGCAGCGGGATTACAGTGTTTCTTCATCCAGTCGAGATAGAGGTCGTGGCTCTTCATGATGCTAAATGGATTGAGTCGTCTTGTCTCCAATCTGTGATCTTATTGGTTCAATGTTTTAATACTAATATGTTTGCTATTGAATCGTGCTTGGATGCGATGTTAGCTGAGTTTGTTGTTAGCTTCTCAGTTTCGGGGGTTTAGGTGAGGGTATTGTCCCATCGAATCTTGTCGTTGTTCTACTCGAAATATAGCTAACCTTGTTTGCGAAATAAAATTTGATGTTTTTTCAACAAAAAAATGTATTTCACAGCCACTCGCTCTCTAACGTGCTTGGATCTGCAGAAGTAAAACAAAAAAGTATTTCATATCCAAAAGGAGAGAAAATTTATTTTGTGGTTGGTTGGTTGTTGGGAAGTCTTCGAAAGATATGTTTCCCTATTTTGTGACATTGATTATGTATGCTGTACAAATAATCCACAATAGTTAATCTGATTTTTGAACAAGTCAGCGATGTAGATTATCATCTACTACTTATATAATGCTGTTTTGCTTTGTCATGACAAAGAAAACATTAAAGAAGGACGTGTCTTTCTTATCCCAAAGAAAACCATTACACTTGACTTTTCCATGGCAAATGAATCCGCTACAAGCAAGAAATTACCATCTTCTCAATAGTTTCAATTTAGAAGGATGATTTTGATCGATACAGTAAATAATTAAGTTGGGATATATGCAATTAAGTACACTCAATTAAATACAATTTAAACATCTATACATTTAACTTTTTATTATCTTGTCAGCTCACCCAAAATCCATACTTATGCACGCTTAAATCACCTACACAGTGACTTCCCGAGTTCTTGAAATTCGTCTTATGCCGCCAAATCTGCAGTCATACAAGCTAATCAAGGACAAAGCTGCGAACTTAGTTAGAATGATACACACATACGAATTTTGGGTGAAGTGACAAAATAAAAAAAAGTTGAATGTACTAATATTCAAAACGTGTTTAATTGGATGTACCCAATTGCAATTATCCCTTTAAGTATTTTTTCTTCATATCAAAATAGACGAAAAGAGTACTTAAATTGATTGATGTAATCAGCTTCTAAAACCAAATCACTTGCTTTACATCCTCTGAGATGTGTTCCATTTCAGGATCACATGTTAAGATGGGATGATAAAAATTTACCATGAGGCAGAAACTCAAATAGAGTTTGCTTGTCATGAAGAAATTTAAATAATTTTCCAAGAGCCTAGTGGGTCATAAATGCTGACAGTTGGGACGAAAATTGCAGAGAAATAAAAGAGCTGACTTTGGAAACGTCTATTTCATCCACGACCTGTGCAACAATTTCCAACTCAGTGATATTAATAATGTTGGAATGGTTATAAAAACTGAACCCCAAGTAGTTGCTCTAATTTAAGCGAATCAAAGAGTAGCATTTTGTCAATGATGCAAAAAGTGACAAGGGTATTGCAACAATACCTGCAGCTTCTTCTGATGTGATATCTACACGCTTGTCCTCAATCCCAAGCAATCACAGTTGACTTTATCCAGAAAAAAATGTGCAGTGCAGTGTGAAAAAGTTATATAACTAAGGCAAACGAGAGATCTGCGTAGCAATCTTTCTAACGATAAAAAACAAGACAATGGCAGAAATTGCAGTAGCCCTTTTACTCCATAAGCTCAACTCATTCCAAGAAAAGGCGCTGCTTTTACAAGGCGTCCATGGAGAGTTGGATTATGTCAAGATGGAGTTGCAGCAGATGCAGGCCTTCCTCAGAGTTGCAGATTCAATCGGGGAGAGTCACCCTCAACTCAAACTGTGGGTTGGGCAAGTTAGGGAAGTGGCTTACGACACTGAAGATGCCATTGATGAATTTGTGCTTCATCTTGCACAACATCACGGTCATGGCTTCTGTGCTTCCCTCTACAAGATTTCTTACTTCTTCAAGAACTCCAGAGCTCGCCACAGAATTGCTACTGACATACAAAAAATCAAGACCAGAGTTAGCAGCATTTCTGAACAATATCAGAGATACATACAGGAGAAAAGATTTGAACTTGGCTCATCCTCCACCGGAGCTGGCAACACGCGACTGGGCCGTCGAGGAGACGCCCTTCTACTGGAGACAGATCTAGTGGGAATTGATGAACCGAAGAAGGAGCTGATCTCATTACTTCTTAATGGAAGTAATATGCAGGAAGTGATTCCCATTTTTGGAATGGCAGGATTGGGAAAAACTACCTTGGCGAGGCAAGTCTACGAGGATGCAGACATCAAGAAGCATTTCAAGATACATGCTTGGGTCATTGTTTCTCGGTATTTTGAGAAGGAGGAGCTGTTACGTGACACGCTCGAGCAGATCTATACTGTCATCAGGCAATCAGTTCCAGAAGATGTCAAAAACATGAAAACCGATGATGTTAGAGTGAGAATCAAAGATTTGTTGCAAAAAAGCAGATACCTCGTTGTTTTAGATGATGTTTGGGAGACGAATGATTGGAATTTCATCAAGCATGCATTGCCTCACAACAGCCGTGGCAGCCGAGTAATAATCACCACGCGTAATGCTGAAGTAGCCTCTTCGTCCATCCAAGACTCACAAGGAACTGTCTATAATATGAAGCCCTTACTTGAAGAAGATTATTGGTCTCTTTTCTGTCGCAAGACGTTCCAGGGAAACTCATGTCCTGAGGAACTGAAAAGCATTTGTGGATCTATCTTAAGGAGATGCGGTGGATTGCCTCTTGCAATTGTGGCAATCAGTGGTGTTTTGGCTGCTAAGGATGTGGGGATGATAGATGAATGGAGAAACATTTCAGAGAATCTTGGGTCTGAGATTAAAGAGAATAGCATGCTTGAGGGTATGACAAAGGTACTCTCTCTGAGTTTTAATGATTTGCCATACCATCTCAAATCTTCTTTTTTGTACTTGAGCATTTTTCCCGAGGATCACTTGATCGAGCGCATGAGACTCATTCGATTATGGATAGCGGAAGGATTTGTGTTAGTAAGAGAAGGCAGTGGAAAGACACCTGAAGAAGTTGCGGAGGAGTACCTCAAGGAGCTTCTGTGCAGAAGTCTGGTCCAAGTAGCTGATACAAGCAGTGATGGAAGGGTCATAACATGCCACATCCACGACCTTGTCCGAGAGATTATCATTTCAAAGTCAAGAGAGCAAAACTTTGCAGCTGTAGCTAAAGAAACTGTTGTCAAATGGCCAGAAAAAGTACGTCACATGTCAGTGATAAACAATTTGGAGGACGGACAGCAAAAAAGGGCATTTCCTAACCTTCGCTCCTTCCTCACATTTTATGTGGAAAATCCAATCACTGATTTTTCTGGTTACGGTTTTAGGTTGCTTAATGTTCTAGACTTGCAAGGTACCCCACTAGAGGTGTTTCCAGATGAAGTTG
The DNA here is from genome assembly GCA_036897365.1 of Geranium brycei. Taxonomy (NCBI): domain Eukaryota; kingdom Viridiplantae; phylum Streptophyta; class Magnoliopsida; order Geraniales; family Geraniaceae; genus Geranium; species Geranium brycei. Next base: position 16,297 of record JAYMTP010001820.1, read on the forward strand.
TTAAATTGTATCATCTCAAGTATCTAAGCCTCAAGGATACCAAGATTAAAGCAATTCCAAGGTCTATCAAAAAGCTTCAGAACCTTGAGACATTGGACCTGAAACACACATTTGTAACAGAACTGCCCGTTGAGATTCAGAGGCTTAAGAAGCTCCGCCATCTTCTGGTATACCGCTATGAATATGAGGCATATGCACGCTTCAACTCCAAATTTGGTTTCAAGGCCTTGGCGGAAATAGGATGCTTAAAATCCTTACAGAAGCTGAGTTTCATAGAAGCAAATCAAGGAAGCAACCACATTCTGAAAGAGCTGGGGAAGCTGACTCAACTGAGAAGGTTGGGAATTGTAAAGTTCAGAACAGAGAATGGGGAGGCTTTATGCTCGTCCCTTGAAAAGCTAAGCAAACTTCGTGCCTTGTCAATTAGTTCCGTGGAAAAGAATGAGATCATTGATCTGAGCCACTTGTCTTGTCCTCCACAACTTCTTCGTAGAATATACCTTATAGGGCGTATTGAGGTGCTACCAAAGTGGATTTCCTCTCTTCAGAATTTGGCCAAGTTATTTCTTAAGTGGAGCCGACTGAAAGATGACCCACTTGTATCAATCCAATATCTACCCAGTTTGGTACATCTTGAATTCCACCAAGTTTATCCAGGAGACGAATTGTGCTTCAAGAATGGTGGGTTTAGGAATCTCAAATTTCTCGGTCTAGATAAACTAGATGAACTAAGATCATTGACAGTGGAGAAGGGAGCAATGCCTTGTCTTGAAAAGTTAATCCTTCAGCGATGCAGACAGCTGCTGCAGGTTCCATCGGGCATTGAGAACCTATCAAAGCTTAAAGTGCTAGAGTTTTTTGATATGCCTGCAGAGTGCATCACAAGACTATATCTAGATGGAGGGGAAGACTACTGGAGAGTTGAACACATTCCTGAAGTTTATTCCAGCTACTTAAGAAAAAATGGTGCTTGGGAAGCCTATACTATAGAGAGATTCAGAGATATAGAGATTCCATCTGAGCCAGGCACAAGCAGCAACTTGTGGAATCGTAAACCTATGCGGAAAGTGTAGCTTCCTGCACCTTTGCATGTTGCATTTGTAATATGTAGTTTTAACACTGTAAAGCAACAAGTGAATTAAGAAGCATTTCTTTTTTAACATGTTGAAACACCTGTATTTTTTTCAGTGTTTTTGTATTTACCTAGAAGTAACTAATGAAATTACTATAATCCCCCTAAACTCAGATAATTATTGTAACGACCAATATCCTTTTCTTAACTTCAAATTTATCAACCAACTTTCTTCCTTGCATGGAATCCTCTTTGCCTCAAACTATCCTCACCCCTTACTTATTATCTATTAACATTTAAATATGTGATTGATTAAGCAAAAGCCTGGTTGCGGGTCTAGTTGGAAGAAGCATAACTTACAGACTCAGTGCAGTGCCTACACTAAGACTCACAAGAAGCCACAACAGTAATATCATTAGGACCCATTTTAATTTCCTGCTTCCCTAAGATGCAACCTTCATGAATTGTTCTTCAAATTTAGGCATTGTCTTCTCACTCTCTTGGTCCCAAAATAAATATCCCATTTGACTCTTTGCAAAAATAAAGCGTTAAAAATTTGGTGTTTAATTGCCCTATGTGTTCCACGGTGCACACTGTTCAAGTTGTTATAAGTAATTTATGAAGGAATATTATTGATAATATATGCACATTTACTTTGGGATGTTCCTATTAAGAAAGTAGGAGTAAGATAGAGATGTAAGAATGGCAGAGTAAAAGATTGAGAACATTAGAAGAGGAAATCATCATAATTTTCACAATAAAAATGCCAACAACACCATACCTTCATCTCAAATGGCTCCATTTGAGCAGACCTGCAGCACTTTATATTTTCACTAACCACCTGCATTCCATAAGATAGATTAGGGGACAAAGTTAGCATCAAATGATTTGAAAATAATTAAAAATTCAACGAAATTATAACACGGTCGTCATAGCTAGTATCCTAATTATATTCTGATATCATAGAATAAATAATAGATACAAAAACAAGCTATTTCTAAACCTTTCTTCAATTCTTACAAAATGTAATGTATTGCTTCATACAGCATTTACAGTTAAACTAATATCCAATAGACAAACAAAAAGTCAACCTGTTTTGTACAAAAGTTAGAGTTGAAGATTGGTAGACACCACAGTAACAATGAATCCCCATAGCCAACATAACCTCCACAACACTATGCATGTTAATTGAAAAAGACAAATTAACGAGTTTAGAACAGGGCATTTATACAGAGATTCTTTAGAACAAATATAATGGACCTTAATAAGGTCACTAGAAATAAGATAGTGTTTTACTTTACACCTATTCAATATCAAAATGCTAGATTTTGTTTATACACCTATTGAGTTTATAATGACTCTATATCTTGTGAATGGGAAGACTAATGGAGAATTGAACATATCACTGAAGTGTAATATAGCTATTTGAGAAGAAAAAAATGGGGCTTGAGAGCTTCAGAGTTATATAGATTTCACCTCGGATATGCACAAGCACCACCATGCGGAACCGGGAACCTATGTTTGAAGTGTCGCTTTTTATATCTAGGGATGTTTCATTTGTAATATGTAGTTGTAATACTGTATCTGGAAGTAAATCAAGAAGCAATTCAGGTCTTCTCGATAATATCGAAGCACTTGTAAAGTTTGTTTTGTGTTTTCTTTCTACCTAGAAGTAACTAATATGCAAATTGCAATAATTTGCGGATAGCCTCCAAAACCCAGACAATGACCTTTAGAATACCAATATTCCTTAGGTGATGAATCATCAACTTTCCTCCTCTAATGGCTCTCTTCCTGACACAAAATAGTGGTATCCCCTATGTATTATCTACAAACTTCTAGTTCTATCAGGAAGAAGCTTAATTTCCAGAATCAATATGGTCCTACACCAAGACTTATGAGGAGCCAAAATATTGATATTGTTGGGACCCATTTTGATTTCAAATGTCCAGAATTTGCAAATACCATGGATTATTCTTCATATTTAGGGTTAGGTCAAGCTATGGTGATAAAAATGAACAACAAAGCAACAGAAAACATCATCAGAGTTGCAAAATCCGTTTGAACTTCAAACAACAAGTAGTTTCATACCTCTTACGATAAATACGACGTGTCGTGCTCTCACCCTCTTCGTCCCCGTAGACACCAAACCTTATTCTGAAAAATGTATAAGATCGTAGACGATGATGTAGCTCTTGCATTTTAGACCGGAAAAATGACCCGTAACTGCATCACATAATTACACCAGAAAATGTACTTTTGTCTATTTTCAATTTGTCATTTAAAACTGTACATGTCCACTAACAAAGTTAAGTTTTGAAATAATAATAATTTGTTACACCTAACTATTGCGAAATGATAAACTCGTACCTTAATTAATTTTTTCTCTTTCTTAGTATCCTAACATTTTTTATGACAAATTAAGGTAAAATAACGAAAATGCTCTCTAATGACTTTTAAATTTTCAAAAAGTGTCATGAACAGTGAACCCGTACAAATTAAAACTCAAATTGAACCGATTTAAATAAAAACCCAAAATTAAACCGATTTAAATTAAAAATTGTCTAAAATGCCTTCCAATTGCTTTTAAATTTTCAAAAAGTGTCATCAAAAACGAATTTGGGTTCAAATTGAAATAGGACAGTTTCTGGCTCCTTCCTCGTTGTCGGGCCGCCGGAGACGCCTATGCTGAGGTAGAGAAGGCTCTTTGACTCGGCCTCGCCGATCCGGACGTTCGGTGTTCTGTTACCACTCGTTGCCAATGTCAATGATGGTATCTCCGGGCTCGAGGTGCTCGGAGAGGGTCGCCTTTCAAGATCTGGGCTTGCCAAGGTCCTTTAATCGGAGATCACCAACGAATCATCCTTCGTTCGCTTTCAGGTTCTCTCTTCGATCGACCCATCTCCTTCCTTTTAACACTTGAGCTCAATCGAAAATCGATGTAGGAGGTTATTAGCGGTTCTCTGGGTTAGTTCGCGGTGGATCGGGACTCGCCAGAATCCAAAGACATGGTTTTGCGGCTGAAATGCGAGTCCGGCGAGGAGGTCGCCGTCTCGGCTCTGCTGGGTCCCGAATCATACGGAGAAGAAGGCTTGTGCCCGAGGGACGTTTTGATGAACGTATGTGTTAAGAAGCCAAGCTTGAGCTTGATTTTTCAGTTTGATTGTGGGGTTTTGAGTGGAGGGTCTGATATTGAGATCCGCAATGCTTTCTACTTGCCAATGTTCACTTCGTTGGGGTCTTCAATCTACAGAGGCCCTTTGTCAGGTACACTTTGTGTTGCTTTGTGATTTTATATATAAATTGCTTTTTAATCTTCATTGTTGTATTTTAATTTTTGTAATTAAAATTGAACCGGTTCAATTTTGAGTTGTAAAACCAATTTGAACCAGTTCAATTTTGGTTTCTTAAATCAATGGTAGTTTAGGTATTTTATGCATTTTAGAGATAGGTTGTCACAAAAAATTGTCAGTATACTAAAAATGAGAGAAAATTAGTTAAGGTATGAGACTATCATTTCGTGATAGTTAAGTGTAACAAAGTGTCATTATCCCTTAACTTTTATTTACAAAAATACTAAAATGCCCTTCACAAATCATTAATTTTTGTAAGTAATGTCACTACATACCAAACTCATTCACATATGCTAGACAAATTCATTCACAGATGACCAAATTCAAACCAAACATTAAATTGCAGAGATTCTTCTTCTTGGAATGGGTAAAACATAGAGATTACTCGATGAGAGATAACGGTCTAGCCATTGTTTTGAGGTTTTGCAATTTTACCACACCCTTAAAAACTACATCATTGCGAGCCAACCACAAGAACCATATCCTTATAAAAAAACACTGAATCCATACCCTCCTCTCACTCCACCCACCACCTCTCAATAATCCCTTCCATTCCGTTAGAACAAGCCTCGAATCTCTATTAAGAACTACACTGATACTCTACCACCTTAAGAGACTCGTCCAAAGCTTCCAAGAAAAAAACACCAATAAGTGCATGCTATCCTCTAATACTCACCACATAACAGGCATAAGCGTCCCGAGGGTGGAAAAGAAACCATCGTCTTCCTAAAAACACCATCGTCGGGATTGCACCATGCATTACTAACCACGCAAAGGATTGAAACTTAGGTGGAACATACGCACTCCAGAGGCACTCCGCCCAACACACTGCCGCATCTCTGTTCCTTGTAAAGGCACAAACCCTTTGAATAGAGTAAACCATAGGATCCTGAACCTAATGTAATTCGTCCTTCACACCCTTCCTACGCCTTACCCCTGAAAAACGAGAGATAAGCAAGGCCAACTCTCTCCCCTCTTCTAAAGACAAGCATCCACCAAATCCCAACAACCAGTCACCATCTCGAGCACACTCTGAAACTGTTCAGTGTGTTATCACCACAGAGTACAAGCCTGAATAATGATGCGACAAAGAAGTGAGTTCCATCTAAACATCTTCCCAAACATAAATGGTCGTATCTGCACCCAACGTCCACCAGAGGAGGTTCGGTCCAAAGAAGCCAAAGAATCCAAGGTCTGATGAAATATGTACTGTTAGAATAGTTTATTAAATTAGGGTTTCCTATTTCTATTATGTTTCCTAGTTTGGTTATTTCCTATTGTTCCCTATATAAAGGAACTTCCTCTTGTAATTCAATAGTCAAGTCTTTCATCAATAATACCAATTATATT
>JAYMTP010001821.1:0-22071 GCA_036897365.1 Geranium brycei
GAAGAGGACGAGAAGAGCTACAATTATCGTGAAGGAAGTTTTTTCATTAGAGGTCTAGAAGAGGTCGAAAATTGTCTAATACTTTCGGGTGGTGTAGATGTCTCATCCGAACTCTGATTTGGGCCCATAATAGGTCAATTTGAAGAGAATTCGAAAACAGAGAGTTGTAACGCTGGTGTAACGATCGTTACACCCACTGTAACGATCGTTACACCTCCCAGTCGCAAAAAAGCTATAAAACGCCGGTTGCGAAAATTTCAGGAACGGAGGCCACAATTGGACTGATCCAGCCACCACGGTTTGGGAGAGCAGAGAGTAGAACACCAATGAGGGCTGGATCAGTCCAATTTGATTTATGCTATCAATTTGAATTAACCACAATTGACATGGCTGGATCCTCAACTCCTACTCCATTAAATTTGATTTAGCAATCTTGTTCTCTACCTCTTTGGATTGAAGACACCGAGTCCTCGTCGGGTAAGGATAGCAACACGAGGAATTCAAGGCGGATTTTGTGATTCTCATACTCCTTACCACGTAAGATCGAAGACATTGAGTCCCGGCTAGGTTCAATAATTTTTGTCACTCTATAATGATGACAACGGAGCGAGTTCAAGGCATATTTAGTAATACCCACTCCATACTCTGTCAAATCGGAGAACACTGAGTTTTTGTCGAGTATAGAGATTTTTGTCATCCTTACTGTCGGTTTGGGAGATTTTACTTATCCCTAACAATGAGGGCGATTTGGTAACTTCCCAACTGAGTGGGAAGATAGAATATTCAACCCCTTTTTGACTAGCATGGAACAAAACGAGAGGAAAACAGTTGCATTAACCACTTAAACAAGTAACTATATACGAGCTTTGCCATATATAATATATACGTGCACAACTCTATCGAATCATGAATATGGTTGAGCTCAAACTCGACTTGTTTGTAAAATAAATTACTCAACTCTAAATACAAATTTAGTTCAAATTTGACTATAACATGTTTAAACTGAATATTTAACGAATCATGTTCAAACAATGTCGCTAGAGGTCCAATCTGCGTTCCCCTATTATTACTGTTATTTGAAATTAAATTATTAATTTTGTTTTATTCTGCTTAAGAAACAATTTCTTAATTGAAAACGATGTATAGAAAAAGAAATAAACGATATAATTAGTGAAGAAATCTACTAACGATTTGATCATTATTCTCTCTCGCGAGTTCAAATTAAAACGAAGAATAAATACTCATTCCAAATCTAAAATTGACACATTCTCCGATTACTAACTAAAGAAAGCTAAACAAATGGCATTTGTTACAACATAAACCGAAAATTCCTCAAAGTTAAATCTAAATATGGCGAATGAGAGATTATTTATAAGTGATATCAAATTGAGAAATGCAAGAACAACAGAAACATAATCATGGCTCTCGCAATTAAGATTGGTCTCGTCCTCTTCCTCGTCGTTTATGCTTCGCTCGCGCCATCTGCAGCAGGTCGGTCCAATATTACATGATTATAAATGTACATTGATATTTATATATTTTCGGTACGTTCTTTTTGTTAAAACTTGACCCACTTGAAAACTCAAGTTAATACAGGGTGCATGTTCTCTCGAACAAACGCGGTTGTTAAATATATAATGTTATAGTTGAAATTCTTTCTTAGTTAATATTACAATAGAGTATATATTTTAGAACTCTATTTATATTTTCGTGTGTTATAGATTTTAAACTCGATCTATTCCGATTTAAATTAATATTTTTCTTGGGTTTTGCAGGGCAATCAGCTGAAGTAAGAACTACCACAAACCTCAACTACAAATCATATCAATCATGACGGCAACAACAAAATTTATATTGTTCCAATTAAAAATAATTAGAACCCGACACATCGAAGAACTAAAACTAATGATTAAAGTTTACACTTGTTATTTAAGTTTATACTTTTAACGTGCATATGCAAATTAATAAGTTCAAAATCATATTTAAAATGTCAAACTGGCGAGTCTTAAATATTTTCTCGCGTACAAACTATTTTGAAACAAATAGTTAAAAATGTACTACAGTTGTTTTTTAAATTATACATATATTTTCAACGTGAGACGCTGATAAATTTGTTGTTGATGGGTTGAAGACGGCCGCGGACTACATAGGCAATGAAGCGCCCGACGTTCCTCCGCCTCCACCTCAACCTATTGCTCCTCCGCCTCCTTATGTTCCGGTTTCCGACCAAGACTACGCAGATGCAAATAAAGCTATGGGAGGTTTCGTCGGCAATGAGGCTCCACCTGATATTCCGGTCGCAAACGTCGTAACTCCATAGGCAATCGACCACCATCGACGACTATGCTCTAATTATTATTATTATTATTATCATTATTACTACGACCGTCGTCGTTTATTGTAATTATTTTTGTCTCTGTAGAGAATAATATTATTGATTTTCGAGTGACATTTGAGCGTGAGGGTTTACGAATTAATGATATAGACAACCTTTCACTCAACCTTCTAAAGTAATTCTATAACGAGTGTTTGGAGATAATTTAGACAACGTAAAACTCAACTCAATCCCCCTAAGCGTTGATACTCATTCTTAGTCTTCCACACATCTCTTATTTATTATTTAATTAAAGTTACGATAAGAGATGATAGCTTTTCTCTCTCATTTTTAGTTACTTCAAGGTGTATATATGTTGGAACACTTTCATGTTAATAAATCACACAATTATCTACGTTTTTCTCTACATGGTATATTAGATTAATTACTCTGATCCTTCCTCTACTCTCTGTTTCTTTTCTTTTTTGTTGTTGTTGTTACAATGGTCGTCGAACTTACCACTCAACTTCTCAATCCTCCCGACACCCAACATCCATTTACAAACATTGTACTTTCTAATGTCATCAAGTTTAATCCCTCAAATTACATAAATTGAAAACTGCAGGTTTAAGCTATACTAGAGAGTCATGATCTCTTCATTACATCAATTGTGTAACGATGGTTTATAAACGAGGGTGGAAATATAGTGTTGTAACAAGAGATCAAATTGATTATGACGGACAACACATTCAACCCTTAGGGTAAGAGTGTCGAAACTATGTGTAACGATGGTTCCTAGTGAGGATTCAGAGTGTAACGAGAGCGTGGCGTAATGAGAGATTATTAATAAAGTGATTATAACAATCTAACACACAATTTTTAGGGTACGTAAACATTCGAAGGAAACACAATTTACTAATAATAGAAACATGTACAGTTTGCCCAACCATCATAAATTGGTATCTTATAGTTATAAAGTGGTTCACACGATTCACATTGTAATAAAGAGTTCGCACACGAACGTGCCTCTATTTTATATGTATGGTTTTATTACTTTTGGAATTTTAGAAAATGTCTTTAGGTTAGTGTCCTATTTTGGCATTTAAATGGGAAAATTTCAAATAAAATTATTTTTTGACACGTTTTGGATGAACTAGTTCAAACTAAATTAACAATTATTTTCAAAAAAAATTCAAACAGAAATCGAGACGACCCTATATCGAAAAGTCGTTAATTGACAAAAAATAAATATAAACATCTCCATGTTAATAAACAGGTGCTCATCAAAATTTAAATTCTGATTTTTCAGAGTTGTATAGTTTATTTTAATTATCCAATTAGTCAATTTTCGACTGGCTTATAACACAACAAAATAAGGTATATATATACATCAAACCACTGAAACAAGTAACTAATTAACGAGCTTTGCTATTTCCGTGCACAACTCTAATTAACGTCTTGTACAAATTTATTATATATTGCGTTTTTAAGTATAAATTTATGCCACGTTAAGGGTCAGTTCATGCTCATGAATATAAGATTCAAGAATCTTATTTTGTGAGTTCTATATAAATAATTATTTGATATTTTACGTAAGATCAAATGTTTATATATATATTAGACTATCTCTCGACCAACTCTTTGTATTAAATACAAGTTGTTTATAAGAAGACACTTCAACAGTTTCAGCTGAAGCTGCGGGTTGAAATCCTATTATGATAAGTGAGGGCAAGGTTTAGAGTTCCGAACCCCGTCGATGATGTACCCAATTTGACTTGCATATAAAAAGCATTCCAATTCTATGTCTAAAAAATCAATAGTCTTTGTGGGTAAGAGATTATCAAAGTCTATGTTAGATTATATTATTATTAGGTTAATGCCCATTAGGGTTAACCCATTAATTAGGGTTTCTTTATTGTATTATGTATTAGAGTTTTTTAGGTATTAGGGTTTCCTATTTAGTTTGATTTAGATCCTATATAAAGGGTCCCCCCTATTGCATTTAAAATCAAAAATAATAAGAATAATATCAAAGTTAACAGTCTAAATCAACCATTCAAATACTAACCTGATTTGTGCATAGAGATTATCAGACTTTGCGTTGAATCAAGTTTTAGTAGGTTGCTAGAGTTTGATTTGTCTCACATATGGATGCCTTTTATTATGATCATTTTTCGTTACGAGTTAAAAGTCTGATATATTTTTAATTCACGTGCAATTTTAATTATTCCGGTCAAAAGCTCATATGTAAATTTTAGTCCATGAGCAACCATCTATTACATTTGTCAAAAGCTAATGCATTATTCTTAGTCTATATGTATATGAAGTCATTTACTATTCTATAAAAATATTCGTTTAGTAGCAAATAGTTCTCTTTATTCTTAATTCACACATTATGTGTCCCAACTTATTGATTTATTTACACATAAAGAACATAAACATAGAAAAGATATTTTATTTTTGGGATAACACAGGAACAAACAATTTAATTACATCACTTTCATGCTTTATTCCCAAAATTATTAAATATCAAAGAAAAGGATATTTCATGATATTTTCGTCAGTTTCGTGTAATGGAAAAAGCAGGGAATGCGTACTACGCACTCCGCGTACTGCAGAAGAAACCAACCTAGATTCACTCTTTTCACATAAAGTACAACCCACCACTGCATGCATGGTTCCCGAAGTGAACCGAACCGAACCGAATTGAATCGATTGATTTAATCCGAATTGGATCTATCGAATCTCAATGTATAGGAACCAAACTCAAAACCACCATGTGAGAATTTGTTCGGTTTCGACTCTGATTCTCTGGTTCAGTTCTTCAGTTCTATCTCATTAGGGCCGATCAGTTTTTGAACTTGAATACATGCTCGATTTATGAGCCGAATTAGATGAAGTTTAGTTCGATTCATAGACAAAAGCATTAAATTCACAAATATAAAAGAATTGATGATGAAAAAAACTCAATCGAAATATAAAATTTGTAAACTAAAAAATAAACTGGTTATACTGAATATAAATCAATAAAACTAGTCTGATTTTAAATTAGAAATATTAAGAATATTTTATATTCTTTTACAAACCAATTATATCAGATTTAACAGAAGTTATCTTAAATATCTCTTAAAATACTTGGGGTACTGATAAGTTTTTTTTCTATGTTGGGATACTGAATTTGAGAAAATGTATAGTTGGGTACGGTGGTCTGTCATTATCCCAACATATTATGCGAACTGGTTCAATTTTGAACCGGTTAATCACGACTTTTATATTGTTAGAATCAAAACCGAATCAAATTAACTCGTTATCTAAAATTTAGAATCAAAACCGACCTTCTACTCATGGTTCTCGAATTTTCAGTTACGGTTTAGAACCGGTTCCAAGTCTAAAATACTCCCCCCACAACCCTATGCTCCTTTTTTCTTCGTAGAAATAAAAAATCTGAAATTTCCATTAATTTATCTACACCACAATTCCCCAAGAATAGGAGGAAAATAATATAAAATTGCGTGGCAAAAATGGCTTTGACATGCGTCACCTAACTCCGTTAACGATAACGTCTCTTCCCCACAAGCCACCCACAGAATCCCAAACGTCGTTAACGAAGAGCCGTCTAAAACGACCTCACTCTCTGAAACAAAGAAGCAGCCACCATTTTCGTCTCTCTCGAAGACCTCTCTCTCTCTCTGGAACTTGCCTTCCACAGGTCCTCTTCGTCTTCGCGAAGGTGAGCTTCAATGGAGTCAGGTTCCTGGTGACGACAAATACGCGTAATTGTGTGGAATTGTGATGTGTATGGATTTGTATGGTTTTTGTATTGATTTCGTGTTGTGAAGTTTTGGTATTGAGTTTTTGATTCTTCTGTGTGTATAATTTGCTCTCTCTTGTGGTGTTGACTGTGAGAATCGGATTTTGGATGCGTTGAGCTCGGATCTCTAGTGCAGTGATCGCTTCCTTTTCTAAGTTTAGGGTTTTTGTGATTTGGACTCGCTCTATGGTCTCTGACGAGTAGGAGATTGTGCAGAGTGTTTGGATTTGCTTGTGGTTTTGTCTTTGTTTCCATTTTCATTTTGTGTTTTCAATGGCTGTGCGTGGTCTGGACAGTGAATCGTGGAGTGTTGAGAGAGGAGGGAATTTGATTTTGGGATTCAGATCTTAGTGGGTCATTTGAATGTTTATTCTGGTATTAGTTCGATCGATTTGCCCTGTTTTCTACTTGTTTTTGATATGATATTTGAGATGAGTAGCTGAGTTCTAACGATTCATTGAACATTTTTGGGTCGTGTTGGTGATTACCGTGCAAAATTGTCTAAAATTCGGTGTTTTGAAGGAGTGATAATAGGTCTGACGATTCCCGATGCTCAAAATTTAAGCAAACATGGCATAAATTTGGGTTGCTTTGATCTTTTTAATTATCACCTTGAGTGCTTAAGTATATTGTTTCTTACAAACTTGTGAGGTCGTTTATAACTGGGATTAGGTTTTTGTATTTTACGATGGAGCTGTTGCTCATTGTGTTGGTGGCTTATTTTTCTTATTATATACTGTAGGTGGTCTGATTACTAGTCCAGTGTGAATTTCAGAGAATGAGACTGCGAGTCACGGAAGGCAAAAGAAGTTTGAAATAGTGCTATATTTGAGCATGGGGAATGCTTGCTGCATTGCTGCTAGGGACAAAACTATAGTAAATGGATCAAGTAGTGAGGTTATGCATAGGAATATTCGTCATTCACCGACATGGAGCTTTCGATGGGATAACCGAGGGCGAGTAGCTGGAGAAGAAACTTCTGTAAATTGTTTAGCTGATGGAACTAGCCGAAATGGTGGATCTCATACCAAATATGAATCCGCGCATGTATCAGAGGAAGGAAGCCCAATGGACAGTTTTTGCGGAAGTTCTTGGCAAAAGTCCCCTTTTTCTGAAGGAACGGCCGTGCATGCGAGGACCCCTGCTTCAGGTAAAATACTATACTTAGAACACTTTTGATTGTTTTTATTCGCCTTTTTACTCTTTTTTTCTGTAACGGTTTGATTCTAGTTGTGTTTTTCTTTTTTGTCTGTTGCCAATGATATCACTAGGTAATGATGTCACGTGTATCTTTTGAAATGTTATAAAAAGGAATAACAGCACAATGAATAGGTGACGACATATCTGTTTGTCTTATCAGGTATGCATGACGTAAATCTTGAGGATTTACTAAATCTTGGAAAATAATTATAATTCTCCCTTAAATCAGCATTATAGGAATGAGTTTGTAATGGTTGTGAATAAAACACTTGGGATCGAGGTGGATATTAGTAGATCTGGATGACGTGTACAACTATGGTTTCTAGGGTTCCAACAGAAAGTGGCTCTGATATGTGGAAGAAACTGGGAGAACATGTATGCACTGAACGTGTGGTGCACGATTTGAAGTTTACTGTCTTTGGCTTCTAGTATATGCTACCTTTTTGGGTTTCTTTGCTTGTTGACTCATCCTCTTACTTTTAAGTCTTAACTAGTTAAAAGAGCTTAGTTAGCCTATAATACTTTATTATGTGCTTAAAAGACATCCTTTCAGGTTTAAGTCTCCAGTTGATCTGTAATTTTGTTTGTTGCTTCTAAAGAAAGTATCTATCTGAAAGGGAAAAAATAAATACAAAGATTTGGTTATTGTGGTACATTACTTACTATTTGTTATTTCCTTTCTTCTCGTGCATCATTTATGAGTTCAGTGGCAACGGAAGCTGGTTAATGTGTTGGCGCCTACTGGCATCGTGTATAGATGGAATACATTTTGTTTATTGTTCCATACTTGAAAATGATTAGACTTGACAATTTTTAAGTGGATGCATTTGTTTGTTTGTTGCAGATCAATCTATTTCTACAAACATCTCCATGGATATGAATTTAGAACAGGTAAAAGTTGTTCAAGGAAAGGAAATTTTGTGGCATGTGTCTTTTTTCTTTTTTTGATCAGCAAAATTGTTGATTGTGGCATGTGTCGTTTTTCTTATCTGACACTGAGGCTATTCTTGGACAATATTTTAGGTGAAGGAGTCAATAGAATCTCTAGCACCATCACATCCTTCTCCTACAAAGCCGCCTCTTCCACTGCCTTCCACTTCATCTTTGGCAACGTCACCCGTGTCATCCCAAAGTCAACCACATCCTGCCAGTTCAAGCCCCTCGAGGTGGGGCTTCAGGTCTCCCGGAAATCAGCTATCACAGCAAGTATCTGATGGCCGGATACCGGGAATGAAGTCACCAAGCAGTGACTCAATATCTGAAGAAAGGCCGGTGCTTCCGCCATGGAGCAATGAATCCACCCGGGCATCTCGTGGTGGATCCTCAGATGGTTGGTCTATGAATGCATTTTCAGAGCTCACATCGACGCCTCATAAAGAAAGGTGGTCTTTTGACAGTGAGTCTTTTGGCCTTAACCATGGGAAGCTTACCAGATCCAGTAGCCGAATCTCGTCCTCTCCTTCTAATGAGTTGCAAACATGTGGGGTTTGCCCAAATTTTTTGACCGAAAAATCATCATGGAGCAGCCAGAAGATATTTGCTGGCAATGAGCTTTCTGTGGTGGCTGTTCTCATATGTGGGCATGCCTATCATGCCGAGTGCTTGGAGCGTTTGACTTCAGAAGTATACAAGTACGACCCAGCTTGCCCGGTTTGTACGCTCGGGGAGAAGCAGACACTGAAGTTGTCCGAAAAGGCATTCAAAGCTGAAATGGACTTGAAAGCTAGAAACAACAAGAGAGCAAGGAACCGGATTGTTGATGGTGATGTTAGTGGCGATTCTATCGAGTTTGATTGCATGAGACACACTGGACATGAACGCAAGGGTGCGAGGATGGGTTCCAGCTCCAGCATGAAGAGCTCATCGAGCAAACCACCTTTCTTGAGGCGCCACTTTTCCTTCGGATCAAAGGTCAGGTCCTTGTCAGAGAATCATACCAACAAGAAGAAGAGTTTCTTCTGGGCAAAATCTAGTAAGGAGTCAGCCCTTTCAGGAGGTAACCATCTCTCTCAAATATTTCTTACACAATCCGTTTGCCCTGGCCTTGGCATTATGAACCAATGTTCTAAACAACGCTAGGCACTAGTTGGGCAGAAAAGGCCTCTGAGAATTAACCGGGGACTTCAGATTATGAGATTAATCGGGACTAATCGGCCTAGGCGGAGATTTTTAGAACACTGTTATTAACTTAGTTCTGTGTATGTAACTCCACAATCTGATCATTGCACACACCATGGCAATACAGTACTTGGCGCCCTGAGATCATGTTCTAAAAAAATTCCTGACTAGTTCAATTAGTATATGATTAATCCTCTCTGTTATTTTGATTAGTAATATTAGTTTGCTTAATCGTCTATTAATCTCCTATCAGTCCTCGAAAGCTCTATCCGTCTGACTAGCCCCTATCGCTTTTTTAATACAAAGCTCGAGACCATATGTTAAGACCAGAATGAGCACATATGAAGCAAAAACTACTTATGTTGAAACAGTCATGTATTCATCAATACTTACGAGTTTCATATTTACAGACTCAATCAGTGATCTCTCTGCAGTCTGAGTCGAAGAAAGCAAGAGCAGGACATTGAGGTTCATCTCAAAATCTCAAACTTGGTAGGAGCCATATATATGCATCTGCATACACATTCTGAAGCTAAAACAGGATTAATCTTGTGGGGTTTGTTTTTACACTGTAAAGGGGAATTAATACATAGGAGAAACACAGAAAACACAATACATGAACAGATATAAGTGATATATTGTCTCCATTATTGTTTGATTTCTGTACAGCATCATTTGTTACAAAAATTATGTACGGTTTTAAATATCTGTTTCCGATTTATTTCTTATTCATTTTGGGTTATTTTGATTAATTCTTTCTTTTATTACTGTTTCTTATTTGATTGGTTTATATTAAGATTTGGGCTCAAGACTCGAACTCTGGCCACTGGATCACTAGTTTCAGGTACCAGAGAGTTTAGCTTCGTGTGAGCGATTGAGTCGGTTGTGGCCGACATGTAGAATGGTGCACGTGTCAGGCCATTGAGTCAAGAACGTGCCACGTGTGTACGATGTTGTACGTGGCGATAGTGGTTACACGTGTCGTTAGCTTGTTACATGCAGAGACAGTGATATTCTTGCACTCATCCAATGATTGTTGTTATTAATATTGCTCCAAACCGAAACAGTCACTCACAATAATTTCAGACAGTGAAAAGTGTAAAGTTATGGCTCAGTTGAGAGACGAATATGGCAACCCGATACAGTTGACCGACGACCATGGCCGCCCGGTTCAGCTGACCGACGAGTTCGGCAACCCAATGCACCTCACCGGCGTCGCCACCCCCACGACCCATTCCCACCCGACCACCACCGTCGATTCCCTCCATGGTGATGCACCGATGAAGCCCGACACCACAGGCGGTGGTCATGGGCTCCATGGCACCACCTTGGGTGGTGGTTATGGCTCCAACACCCATGGCGGTGGTGCTACCCAAGGGGGCACCACTGACTATGGTGGTGCGTGGGATATGGGAACTGGTCATGGGCTCCAAGGTCCAACCCATAGCACACCCACAAACCAGGGTGGGCTTGGTGGCGGAACTCATGAGACGACCACCAAGCCCACTGCTGGATCCACCACCACCCAAGGTGGGTTTGGTGGCGGAACATATGGCACGACCACCAAGCCCACTGCTGGATCCACCACCACCCAAGGTGGGTTTGGTGGTGGAACTTATGGCACGACCACCAAGCCTAGTACTGTTGGAACCACCACCACCAAGAGTACTACACACAGTACTCCGCTTGGTGGTGGAACCCATGAGCCACATCTGAAAGGTGTGACGGGTGGTGCACCCGTAACTCATCAAATAGATCCTCCGGCCGCCGCTACAACCGGCGGACATGGGGCGACTTATCAGCCTGGCGGTGTTCATGAGCCGGAGAAGAAGGGGCTGACCCAGAAAATAAAGGAGAAGCTGGGCGGAGGGAAGCACGGAACGGACACGACCGAGACCACCACCCGAGCTGGAGAGCATCATGAGAAGAAGGGTGTGATGGAGAAGATCAAAGAGAAACTCCCCGGCCATCATCACAACCATTGATCATCTTCACCATATCAATTTATGTGTTTTTATACCGAATTAGCTTAATTATTAGTTTGTGTTGAGTCTTAGTCATGTTGTGTGTAGTGCTGTAGTGTCAATAAATTTGTCATCCATTTCTTGTTATAGCTAGATCCGAGTGCTCTCTACCTTGTTTGTTAATACAAGTCTTCTTTTGAACTCGAGTCCCACAAATAGTGCATGTGATTTATGTAGTCTTGACCCTATTTAAAAGATGAGATATTTTAGAGAAATCCAATCTGATCAACTATTTAAATCAACCTTCACTCCCTAATATAATATGTATTTTGGATCTTATGTGGGAGGATAGAATGATGTAATTTTCTAAACATTTATACTTCTTTTAAAAATAAATCCCAACTTAAGAAAATTTTGTTCTTTTCCAAAACATATATATTTTAATATTTCACATTAAAATACAAACACTTAAACAATACATCCTTACAAAAAAACTAACGATTTAAGACAGTACACTGTCATTTTCTATTTATACTAGTGTTCGTTCCCTAGTTATAATACATGTATCAACTTAATTATTAGAAATCAACACTTATTTGATTAATTAGTTAAGCACTTAAATTTATGTTCAAAATACTTTAGGTTACTTTTGACTTTAGGTTACTTTAAATTTATGTTCAAAAGACTTTAGGTTACTTTATGTTTGATAGGTTTGAGTCACGTTGCAATATCTCGCTTTTATTTTTAACTCTTGGACATCTCTCCTAATTTCTAAGTTGGACATCTCTCATAAGGCTTCTGTTTGATGTTTGTTTGCTTCATTACAGTAGAATCGAGTTCAAATCATAATGCATTTTGCCGATCATAATAAAAAAAATTATTAGAATATATAATTAACTTAATAACGGTGTTTTACCAATAGGAATGGCAACAAGGCGGGTTTGGGGCGGATTTGGCAATCTCTGTCTCCGTATCCGTTAGAATCGGATCGGAGATTCCTCGTTTTTAACGGGTACAAGGTATCCCGTCGGATTCGAGAATTCCCAGTTTTTCATTTCTAACCCCCAAAAAATGTTAAAACATATTTAGTTTTTAATAAAATATATACTTAAAATATTATTATTATTATTTCATAAAATATTATTTTAACAAAAAATGTATTATTTTTCATTAAATATGTATTTTAAAATATAATTTTTAATTAAAATATGTATTTTTAATATATCAGGACGGAGTGGGGCGGGAATACCTCATCCCATCCCTGCCCCATTTTCATCCGAATTTGGAGATTCTCCTCCCGTTTCTGTTCGGATTCGGAAATCCCGTCGAGGAGGGAGAATATTGCCATCCTATCCACCATTCTCGCAATTGTCAACTCAAGCATGGATCCATAACGATTGGATTTTGAAAGCTGGCTCGCACCAAATATTTCTATGCATGATGGAGTCACAAATTATTTTCCTTCCTTATTTTTTTCTTGTCGTTATACACATAAATTAAAGATTCCATGTTAATTATTAATGCATTGTCGACGAGGTCCTAATCGGAGATGAGGTTGTTCCGTTGCGTGATGGGTATTATATTATTTTTGTCCTCCCACTATTTTGGGTGCTTTTCTCATTGGCATCACCATGCATATGCATTATTATGGGTTTTCTTTTTGTTACGTGTTCGCACATTTGTGTGCTGCAATTGGTCCTTTTCAACTGATTACACCACAAACACCATCCCCATTCTATGTTCATCTTCCACTCCGTTCGTGTCTTTGTGCGTCGAATGAGTTCAGTGATCGTGTCTCTTATGTTGTTTGTCAATTCTGAAATATTGAGTTCGAAATATTTTATCTACAAGATATAGGTATAGTGATTCCCACCCTTTTATCCTAAATATATTGATTCTTGGAGCACACTCCAGTGAGAACCGAGAGTTGCGTGAGAACCGTGAGAACCAATGTAGCGGTAACATGTGGTAGGGGGACAGATATTTTTCTATGAAATATCAGTGAACTTTGCCGGGGAAGTTGTTTAACGAGGATTTGGAAGAAAAAGTTTGTTTTGGTTTGCCACGTCAGCGCCCGCGCGCCACGTGTCACACGATGGGAGGTTCGTACAGTTCACATGGCTTGGTCTGGTTCGCGCCAGATTGCAAGCCATTGATTCTATGTCAAAATGTATTTTGGCTCTATGTAGAAAGTTATGCATGTATGTATAGTGACCCTCGTCTCCTATCACGCCAGATTGAGAATACCGATTCTCTATCGGATTCGGGATTTTTTTTGAACAATACGTCACTTTCCTTATACTATCCTTTATAACCCACCCACCCAAATACAAGCTGAGACTCGAATCTTAGCCCGAGGCCAAAGAGCGAGTAGGGTCAACCACTAACCCAAACTCAAGCTTGATTTAAGATATTTTAATTTTGCTCTCTAATGAATGATAACAAGACAGATATAGTGATCAACGTACGTCCTTTATTCCGTTAGACCAGGAATACCGAGTCTTGGTCGGATCTAGAGTATTTTGTCTCTTTAAAATGATAATGAGTCAGATATAGTGATCTTTGAGCCTCCGCCAAGTATGAAATATTTTACCTCTCAATAGAATGACATCGAGTTTTCTCCCTTACTCGTCAAATCAAAAATACTAAGTCTCTTAAATTTAAAGATTTTTGTTCTCTTATAATATATACGTTAGGGCAACATGAATTAGATTTGTGACATTGATTATTCATTAGTCAAATTGAGAATTCTATTTATCGGGTGAGCCACTCACACTTGACCGTCACATTATTTTATATTTTAGATTAATCGTATTTATATCGTTAATAAATAACATATTTAGCATATATAAAAAGCTCTGTCTTGTACTCTAATTTTTTTTATTTTATCTGCAATATGGTGATTAAATTTGTCAATTTCTTTTTACACGTTAAATTTTACCCAATTAAAGGATAATTAGGACATGTCCACCTCTGAAAAATTCAGTTTCGCGCCTTATTTAAGCGTCTCTCAGTCTCTGCCAGTGTTAGCTTCACTCTCAGCTCCCACAAATCTCTCTGTCTCTCTTCCTCAACCCGACCCGTTTCCACAATGACCTCCGATTCCGACCACCACGACCTCGACCTCTTCGCCGCCGTCAGCAACACCGTCGCCGACGCCGCCGGTGACGTCATTCGCCGCTACTTCCGCAAGAAGCTCGATATCCTCGACAAGGAGGATTTTAGTAAGCTATTGGTGTCTTTGATTTGATTCTTTGTTCAATTTTGGGATTTAGGGTTGTTTTCAGTGTGTTCTGTCACCAAATTGAACTGGGTTAGGGCTCTTTTGGTTGAATTGGGGAGATTCAAGAATGGTCTGGCAATTTTTTTATGAAAGCTTTCATTTTTCTTAGTGTTTTTACTTGTTTAGTGGGTGAAGATTGATAAGAAGCCTCAGATTTCAATTTTTTCAGTTTCTACTATTGAATCATAACTAGTAGAGGAACTTCATGGATCAGAAAATATAAGTTTCTTTGTTTGTTTGTTTCCTTATCGATTCAGAGACTGCTAATGGTACTGATACTAATGTAGAAGCCGAAACCTTACATGGGTAAATGAGTCTCAAAGCCCAGAAACAAGAAGCTAAATGTCGAGCCATGGAAATATGAAAAATGTTACTTGTTTGATTGTTTTGGGAAATTTTCGACTTAATTTGCTGCAGGTCCCGTGACAATTGCGGACCAAGCTGCAGAGGAATCTATGATCTCGATCTTATTGGAGAATTTTCCTTCTCACGCCGTGTAAGTATTCTATATGGGATTTGAGAAAATTGGTATCTAACTCCTATTCAGTAAAAATAAGTGACTACGATACTTATATTGTATTTGAACTTCAAATTCCCCGTGCATGATTTGGAAACGTTGATTTGTTCATATTTTTAATGTTGTAGTTACGGGGAGGAAAATGGGTGGAGGTGTAACGACAATTTTGCAGACTATGTATGGGTTTTGGATCCAATCGATGGAACAAAGAGTTTCATTACTGGTAATTGCATTTCTTTCTTTATTTAATGAGTGTGAAGGTTTAGAAATTTTGGTTTGAAGTTATGTACTGTTTCAGGCAAACCCTTGTTTGGCACTCTCATTGCCCTGCTATATAGAGGCAAACCGGTAAGATCAGTACTTGTCGTAGTTACATGATTTTGATTTGTTAGTATGATTAATTATAGTCCACTTAAAATGACTAGAATGCTTCTTCAGATTCTTGGCATAATTGATCAGCCGATTTTGAGAGAGAGATGGATTGGAATTAAAGGAAGGAGAACTACACTGAACGGGGAAGAAGTGTCTACCCGCTCTTGCGCAAAACTATCACAAGCGTATTTGTATGTCCTCGGCCTTACTTGGTTAATATGAACAAAAATGCTTACGATGTAGTAGGAGTGAAGAAACTCGATCTTGATTACCAGTAATTTCCTTCTGCGATACATGATTAATATCATCAGTCTTTATAACCTTCCCTTCTCAGGTACACTACGAGTCCACATCTTTTCACAGGCGAAGCTGAAGAAGCATTCGTTCGTGCCAGAAGTAAGGTTGGCTTAAATAGATTTGTATAAAAAGACACTTAAATCTTTATGTTAGAAACTCTCATCAATTCAATGCATGAATTGTGCTTACAGGTAAAAGTTCCATTATACGGCTGTGACTGTTATGCTTATGCTTTACTCGCATCTGGTCATGTGGATCTTGTCATTGAGTCGGGTCTCAAGGTGCGCTGCATTCATTTGTTTGTACCCTGCAAGTACGATTACTTTTGGATATGTGCTGCTCGTTACAAATAAACTTCATAATCTATTTCCATTTCCAAGCAGCCATACGACTTTCTTTCACTCATACCAGTGATAGAAGGCGCTGGAGGCACCATAACCGACTGGAAAGGGCAGGAGCTTTCCTGGGAGGCTTCACCAGACTCCCACGCTCCAAGTCTGTTCAAACTTGATCGTCCTCGTTATTTTCATCTAGTTTCTACATATAATTTACCAATTCAGCGTCTCGTGCTTTTACTTTCCCAGGTTTCAACGTTGTCGCAGCCGGAGACAAACAGGTTCACCAGCAAACTCTAGATACATTGCAGTGGCAGTAGCAACAATTCACATAGTAAGGTTGCTCTGAGTCCATTTTGGGTCATCATGTGATAGTGAAGACATTGGTTGAAGAATTAATACCCATAGTTTCTATCTCTTTCTGGATTGAACAGCTGCTTGTGTAATTTTGTGCAGCTGTGATGTTTATGCTTCAACTAGCTTGTGTATATGTATGTCTAAATTAGCTTGTGTATATGTATTTAAATGATGGAGTTTCTACTTTCTTGTTGTCATTTCCAAACCTTCCAAACATGTAAAGCACATCCAATTAGAAAGTAAAATACCAAATGGAAGATATGGTACAAGGAAAAGCATAATTGGATCTAAAAAAAGCAATGCAACATCCAAAATAAGGATGTAATCATATTAACTGGAATTAACAACTTGCATAGAACTCAAGAACTACATTCAAAATTCTCCAACAATAGCATTCCTCATCAAACAACTACAAGTATGAGTGTTCTAAGAAACCCCACCAAAGTCCGAGTTCAGTTGGTCTCCCATTGATCCTGGATTAGTACGGATTAATCTCTGGAAGCCCTCTCTGCTCGACTAGCGCCTAGTATTTCTTAGAACAATGCAGGCATCCGATCATACTCAGGTCCTCGATACAAGTAATGCGAATTCGAGGCAGGCAGAAGAGCACAAAAGGGGATCTATATAACCCAAATCCATAATACCCTCATCGATATAACAATATATAATCCAAAACCAAATATAAATAAACAATATAATAGAGGTATAAGAATGAGTTTTGCTGCACATCTACCATTTTACCCATTTCTTCAAAGTAAAGCCAGACTCTGTGTATAAGCACAAGTCCATGAAAAATTTATCAATGTGAAGACTCATAATAATTTCTGTTGGCTTGCAGCCCACGAAGCCATTCCTACCAGTGACTTCCTTGCCTCTAAAGAATTACCGATCACAATTGCCCAGGATATGTGCCAATTCTGTTCATTTTCTTTGAATCCTCTGAGCACATTCTCCTTCACTGCTTCTGGGTTCGAGATATTTGTCACATTAAAACTAGACTCTCCTTATAAAAACACGAATTTGATATCCTACCACTATTGATAGTTGAGAAAATACATTTAGATTTTCTACTCTCAATGTTGTACAAAACCAAGTCTTGTCCTTCGTCACCGTCATGTGTACTCATAAGAACTTCACCATTACCCCATATTCGGAACACTGTTGGCAAAACTTGCACGCTCGACAGATCAATGTTGAAGACATTATTCCAAGACTCGGCTACACCAAACTCTTTCATCGCCCAAACTGAACAACCCTCCGACATATCATATCGACCAATGTTCACAATCCTCCATACTATCACATAAATCAATCCATCGAATGCAACAATTATGGTTTTCACATGCACCTTATCGTCGTAACAAATATTTGGAAGTGATATTTCTTGAAAAACCTCGTCACTCATACTTAAAGCTAGTATAATATTTTCATTATTATTCTTAATGCGCCCGATCCAATGAACAGCTCCATTGAGATAACTCGCCGGAGCTCGACCCAAACTAACCCGTAAATCAATATTATTGGTACAAGCAATTCCCCTCCAAACACCTTTCCTCAAATCAAAAACCTCGTATACTTTTTTCATAAAGAGAACGACCTTGTAGTCACTAGTCTTTAAGTCAAACCCGAACCCATAAGAAAAATTGGGAAAATAAATTCGAGATGGAAGCTCAACTATTTTTCTAATAGTAGGATTCCAAATCAAGAAGTTGATTTCTGTACAAACTTTGGGGAGCGGACGATTAAATTCGGCCAAACAAATCAACCCGTTGCAAGAACCAGCAACTTGAAGGCCTCGGACGAGTAATCTCTAGGGTTCAAGAACGATTGGTCGTGAGAGATAAAGGAATGCACATCGGCTCTATCATCGTAAAGTGTAAGAAGAAGGCGATTGCCACTTTTTTCTAGGGTTTCCTAATTGGATATGAAATTAGGGTTTGATATAAGAGAGTACCATGATTTACAAACGGACCTGCATCGCAATATCGACTTTACGGGTAGTCTAGTGAATATCAAACTCCAGATTTCAGGAAGAAGAAGAGTACCATGTTCATCGCCCACCATTAATGTTTTGCGTTTTTGTGTTGTCTTCATCTTTTCTGTAAACATGGTGGAGTCAATTAATTAGTGATCGACGAAGATGTATATATATTTACAGTGGTGTTTCTTTTGTGACCTAATTCTCCTAATAATTAATATATTTATACCCTAAAATAATTTACTTTTGAAGAATTATATTAATTTCCTAATCTACCAAAAATCGCTCCCCATCCCATAAGCAAAAAGGGTTCGAACCCACCAATGGTAATTATTAGAGATGAGAGAGTAGCATGTATTACAAACCGATCGTCGATATGATATGGACTTTACGAGTAATGTGATGAGTATCTCACTCCATATTTAGCCTGCCAATATTGTTGTCTCCAACTTTTTCTATGATGGCTTCGTAATGGCTCTAAATTTAATAAACAAGGACAGGTTATGATGAGGAGATGATTTTTAGGTAAGCTCTCGCTGCGCCAATCTCCACCGAGCTTTCCTGCCCAACCCCCGCTGGCCTCCTTCCGTACCCATTTCCCCTCGCATATGATATCAAAATAATACCCTCCAACTTTACCATCGCAAAGTCACCGTCCCTCCAAATCACACCGCCCCTTCAATCTCCGGAATACCAATAGCCCAGTCCCCAGACGCCGATAAGGACCACAGACCGCTGACGACCCCGTATCTCGACTAATAGTCGAGACAGAAAAAACTCTGAAAACAAGCTACTGACCGCCTGTTGGAGACATAAGACTGTTAATTAGTGCATTGGTACCTTTTCGAAATCAACTTTTTAATTTAATACTTTACTATTGAGATGCATGCACTAATTTTAAGCTTATTAAAAAGAAGAGGAATAACTTAGCCGCCGATTTGATCTTCCTGATGATAATATTGGAGTGAGGGAAGTTGAAGTTGTATATAAATTAGTTCCTGGCCAGCCACAAATTCCAGAGTATCAAACCACATAGGGGATTCCAGACAGAGGCTTGACTTCGATCCTTGATGAGACTAGGCCAGAGCGCTATGAGAGACTTGATCTTTCTGGGGAATATGCAATATATGTTGTATTCAGAGAGGAAGTGTCCCCAGATATCGCGGACCCGGAAGCAGTGAAGGAGGACATGTTCAGAGGATTCAAAAACATAGAAGCAGAATCGGCACATGTTCTTGGCGATGGAGATGGGTAACCCTTTGGATGCAAGGAAATCACTAGTGGGTATGGCTTCGTGTGCAGCAAGCCAGCAAAAACATTGGATCTTTGGAGGGATCTTTGGGAGCCAAATCAGTTTGGGCCATGGTTCTGATGGAGGCTCTGCTTCTTGAATCAAGTTGTACATGGCTTTGACTGAGTAACCTCTCTCGTTATGGATCCATGTTAGTTTGTCCGCATTCGCTATGTTTGGGCAGAAAGGCAGAATCATAGCAAAAAGATCAGTGAAGGCTTCGAGGTTTCTTCCTGTAAGTTGGCGCGAAAACGGGATCGACCAAGTGCTCTGTTCCCAACAATTGAAAACAAAGACCTCCGGGTTGGACGTCAGAGCATATAAACGAGGGAAGCGACACTCAATCAGCGAGGCTTCCACAACGATCATTCATTTGTGGAGTCCCGCGAGCATGATCAAGATTTCCTTGAGCAATTCAGTATCCTAGATCTTGAAATCGTTGGTTCTTGTAACGGGTTGATTTGTCTATCCATGCTCAAGGGAGGTGCCGTCACCTTTATGGTATGGAACCCTAGTATTCGTAAAATAGTTGATGTTCCATCTCCGATAAACTGTCCTTTTTTTCTTGACAAGAGTGTCGCTTTTTATGGGTTCGGATTTGACTCCAAGACTAGTGATTACAAAGTTTTGTGTGTTACAACTGATCGTTCTTATGGTTGGCATTCGCCTCCAGAACTAATATGTGAGGTTTTCGATTTGAGTAAGGGTGTTTGGAGGTTCACTACCACTAACCCTCTTGTGCGATCATGGGACGCCGACGATTCTACTCAAATATTTTGCCTCAATGGGGCTATTCATTGGCATGGAAAAGGCGGTGGTGAAGGTATTGAAAATTTTAGTATATTGTCCTTCAATACGAGCGACGAATTGTTTGGTGTCATAAATATATTCCTAGTTGTGAAGAATTTTGTAATAATACCAAATTCAATGTATTGGATGGATTGATTCATGACATGGTGTGGAATGATGGTGATAAACGGGAATGCTCGATTTGGGCGATGAAAGAGTATGGTGTATCTAAATCTTGGACTAAAGTCTTCGACATTGACCTGCCCGTTGAATTCAGGGTAACGAGTCAATTTTTGCTACACAACTTTCACGGTCGGGAAGATGTTACCATTCTCTTCACGGACGATGTGGATGAGTTGGACTTGATTTTGTACAACACAAAGAGTAAGGAACTTAAATGTGTTTTCTCTAGTAAAGCGGTATGGGACGGAGTTTATTACAAGGAGAGTCTGGTTTTAATGTGAAGAAACAAGTTCGAGTTGAACTTTTTTAGACTATTATTTGCTAGCAACTTCATGTTTACGAGCATATATATTTATTTGTTACATTATTATGCTAGATTTGTTTCCCCCAAAACTTGTGGCTTTCTTTCGTATGTGAGCGAGAAAAGCCCGATCAATGTCCTCTTTCCCCTCTCAAAAGTTGGTTATTAAGTTTAATTTAATTTATCAATACTTGCTTGGCTAATTGGTTAAGTATTTGAAATTGGGTCTAAAGGTCTGGAGTTCGAGTTATACCTATCTCGTTTTTGTTTCAAGTGGCAATATTGAGCCGCCTTCTACATAATAAAAAAAGTTTAATTTAATATAAGTCTATTTGCTAATAAAAAATAAAAATTGATGCCCAATATTAATCAATGTTACATAATGAAGACGCTTATAATTATTTTAGGATAATCTATAACACAAATGGAAGGCGATAATACAGATTTTCTAGTTATGACATTTAATGGTAATACAGATTTTCTAGTTATGACATTTAATGGATTGATTTACATCATGGTGTGGAATATATTAGGCCGGATATTCAAGATATACTTTCCCAACCATCAATGAATCAATGTTGGTTGGGAAAAGGTATTACCCACCAACCTTTGCCGACCGACATTTCCCGACCGATTTGTGGTCAGTAATTCTATTCCCGATTGACTTTACTGGTTTTCCCGACCAATGCGGTTAATCAGGAAAAACCCAATTTTTAGTAATGACATATCAATTTTGTTATAGTTCCCCGCATTCCAAAATGTCACATAAATCAATCCGATGAGCACATTACAAATATGGAAAAAATGTCATATTTCCTTTATCTCCCACGATGAATAATTTGATAAGCCCTGCGAGCACGGTCATGATTTTCCCGAGCGATTCCGTGGGCTAAATCTTGATATTGTTGGTTCTTGTAACGGATTGATTTTGTTAGATATATTATTATTATTATATTATATT
>JAYMTP010001822.1:0-22069 GCA_036897365.1 Geranium brycei
CGACTCGGGTTTGAACTGAAGCTTGAACTCGGGTTGAAAAGAAGTAAGCAAGTTTGAGTTCAACTCGATTTAGCTTGTATAGATATCACTATAAATATTTATTTTTAAAAAATCCGCTTTAAATTTTATTAAATAATGACGTCATTGATAAAAAAATATACTAAACAAGTCTTAAATGATTGAACTTGAATACGAATCGTTTATTAATTAAAGCTGAAGCTGAATTGATTTACAACCCTACCAACCCCATAAAATAACATTTTCAGGTTAATCATTAAGGGTGACCTAATAATGTCATGGACAAATTTAAAACCTAAGTTAGTGAATCATTTCTTTGTAGTTTAATTTTGATTGTTGAGAAGATAGGTATCCAAATTAGGGTTCTAATCATTTTGTTCACCAACCAAACCCAACAACTTACCTCACTTTCAAGAATCATCATCAACTTGAGAATACAAATACAATACATGAATCAGCAAAAAGGTCAAGGCATGACCACACACACACCCATCACTTTATGAATGTGACTCATTTCAATAATGTCAAGCACACCTTCTCTTCATATATAAAATATTCTAGCTATCATTATTAATCGTGGCATGGACTTCTAAGCAACTGAACATGTAAGTTGCTCAAAAGGCAAATTGCATATAACCTATAATTATTTTTTATTTTATGTTATAATAATGTTAATAGTCTAATAAAACAAAGGATATGAAAAATATTTCAGAAACTTGGTTATCAGTGTGGAGATCTTGAGTTCTCTATTATCGGATTCTAAATTAAGATTATAGAGCTTTTGCGTTAATAGAGCTCTCAACCTATAGTCACAACTCGATCCGCAAATCTAGAAATGCATATATTAATTTTAAACGCAATAATTTTTACTAATTTTTAATACATTTTCATCAGTGCTATAAATATATTAGGTGCTAGTCGGTCGAGAAAGCCTTCTAGGAACTAATCAAAAATTAAATTGAGATAAAAAAATTATCAAGAATTACAGAGGATTAATAGGAGTATTAAAATTGTAAGACAATATTGTGTTATCTCTGTTGCATAGTTTACAATACATAGGAAGGAAAGTGGCAATTATTGTATTGCAATTTAACTTTGTTTTTATGTATAGAGGTGTATAATAAACCATTTTTAACCAAAAATTGAATTAAAAATTCACCAAACAGTCCATAGACATGAAATAGTTCTACAAACATTGTAAAACTGACCTGAGCTACTAACCCTCTGCAAGATCAACATCGTCTGAGGGTCGAGACAGAACTATAGCAAATGGTCGAGTTGCATTTGCAGGTCCGGGATGGATATCATATTGATGATTCCTTCTATCTCCTCGGGCGAATACTCTGCTCTTAGCAGGGATTGAATCTGAACGTGAGCTTCCACAATGTTTGTCCTTCATAAGAACCCATGTAAGTTGCGAAATGTGGCAAGAGTTTACAAAAAAACAAGGGAAAATGGCAAAAACATGTTGTATACTATCAAACTTTTGCAAGAGGGTGATGTGAACTTTGATTTTTTGTGCAACATGTGTGTACTTTTACAAAAATGAAGAAATTGCCTATGAAATTAAAAATTCAGATTTTTATAAAATAATTTTACTAAAAAATTAAATTACAAAATTGTTTTGTTAAGCTCTCGGGTGGTTCAGCTTGTTTTGTTAAATTGGCATAATTCGTAGATAATGGGATTTTACATGGAAATGAACGTTAACTTACTTTATCGGTTTTAGAAGTATAGTCCTTGTTGATGGGTTTTGCAGATAAAGTTTCATCTTCACTACCACCACAGGCAATTCTTTCTGAATAGCATCATTTACCTGTTCCAAATATGTATACATAAAAAAAATCAAGGTAAATTGTATCATTTTTATAGCATATAGTTATGACGTTTATTTATAACTTTAGCAATATTTAAATCGAGATGATCTTAGAAATTAAATATGTCACCGTCATTCCCAGATAAACAACAATGTACACTAAGTAACATTTTATGAAGGTAGAGTATCCTTTGTGTACTACTCGGCTAGAAACCGCCATGTCTAATCAGTGGAAGGTGCAGAAGCAAAACCAGCCAAATTTGCAATCAATGTTCTAAAAAATGCTAGGCGCTAGTCGGGCGGAGAGGGCCTTCTGGGGTACTAATCAGGGATTAATTGGAGACTAACTGGAAAATAAATCGGATTCAAGGATTAATCGGGGACTAATAGGACAAATAGGGGATTTATTGAACCCCAATTTATTCCCGAATCTATAGTAAACCATTGAAAATGGAACTTAGCTAATATTATAATCGATACCGTCTACCGTCTATTTCAAATTCAAAATTTAGCCGCGATATAATTCTTTCCCGTTCGGATGACCATTTTACCATCAGTTGGTTTCAAATTACCAAGGATCTATCCTAGTCCGCTTTCTTCTTTTTCGACTCAATGAGTGTTGTTAGAATAAGTAAAGGAATTTAGGGTTTGCTTGTACCTTTCCTTATTTAGTTTGCTTCCAATCCCCTATATAAGGGAACCTTATATTGTATTTCAGTATAAAGTTATTCATCGATAATATATTTCATATTTTAGAGTTTTATAAGTGTCAAGTCAGCAAACTCAAGCTGACTTTGTAAATTGCCTCTGTTAAGCAAAAAACGAAAATTACATGACGTACCTTTTGAACTATTTCAGCCACCTTATCTGGAGTGGCAAAAGCTTGATCCTTAATTGGCCTCGCCATAACTGAAGCGAGCTTCTGATTCTGACTGCTCGATGACAATGCAACTTTCACTGCTGTCACCTACAAAGCAAGTTCAAAGCTTCACTAACAGGTACATTTCCATTGTGCTAAGTATATACTGCCTCTGGAAGAGGTTGCATGGTGACAATTTGCTACTACAAACCAGAATATTTAAAAAACTGGCAGTCAGTTAATTTTTACAGGAAAATTATGAATACTTTTATGGTTGGTCAGTTTCTGGTGTTCTTCCACAGTTTCTATACAATCACATACAGTTGGTTTATGATTTGAAAAACAGTGAATTTTGGAATGCCACAAGTTGTTAGCGGGTTCTTATGATCACCTTTGTCAGAATGGCTAAAATCCAAAATACGAATTAACCTACTACGTTTATTTACTTATAATCCAGTCAGATCCAGGAATATAGCAGAGAGCAATAATTAATAAACGGGACATAAGTGCAAAGACAAACCTTGGTAACAAATGAAAGCATGGGATCTACAACTAGCTTAGTAACTGACATGATGAACTCCTCACAAGTTGCTTTTAGGCTTTTCTCAAGATCCTGCAAGTAAATTATTTTGAATTCATGTTTTCTGTGAGTATAATTGTTATAAATGAACAGACTATAATATCACATAACGATGTGCTGTGTCTTACAAAGCAATTATCATACATACAAACAAAATTGTGCTTCAAAACATTGTTAATCCATATCCAATCATTATATGTCTATCAATGGTAATACTAACCCTTGAGCTGAGCAGTTGAGAATGTATGTGAAAGCGTTGTGGTTAAAATTGGAACATCAAATGAAACATACATAATAAGCAGTAGTAATATCTCATGTTACTCTTTGGATGATTGAACTGATTCTATGGCATTTTATGCATGATGGCCTTGATTCTGTGATACTAATATTCTGTGTAATTTCTGTTGAGCTATATAGTTCACATAAAGATTTACATGTATCATAAAAATAATAATGTAATATGATTCTCTTTCTGTTCTAGTTTTTCTTAACTGAATGCATGTGAAGATATTACATTCTCAATTAAACCAAGAATATAGCTTTTTAAAGATGTTGCTTAATTTGCTATTTACACTAACAATTCATTACGAAGTATATTGTGAAGAAAGGTCCTTACATTCCAAGTTTATTGATCGGTAATCATTACTTTTTTGTTCCTTTCACAAAATTTCCAATAAACAAAATTGAAAGATCTGGAACATTCTCCAATTTATTATATTAAGAATCATGAACGGTTCAACGACATTTAAGTATCATGCACAGTGAAAGGAAACATATTATATAAGAGAGTAAATACTGAAAGACCTTTTTGGCATCCAGTTGACTTTCCAAAACTCGTGGTGACAGGTTCCTTGCCAATGAAGTTGATCTTGACCAATCAAATAGTGAGGCCTGGCCTCTAAGAATCCGCCTCAGGTGTTCCTGAAAATGACATCAAAGAAATTAATATTTTCTTCCCTCTAATTTTGGCAAGAATAGTGAGTTGTCGTGCGGTAAATGATATCAATAGCGACCCATAAAAGGTCACCACATAAAATTTCAGCCTTGTGCGCCCGTACTATATGATTTCTATCCAACCTTTTTAGCGACTGGAAACTTTTTGTACGGGCTGAAAATACAGTTAATCTTAAAAGGAATACGGGGTTCTGGTTCAAGAAAAACAGAGCCAAGCAGTTGAGGTTTCTATTTCTGACATCTGTTTCAGTCCATACAATAAATTGGAATTAGGAGTTTCTATTTCTATTAATAAGTTACTTGATCTTTAAAATGAGATGAAAAAAATACTAAAAGTATCAGATTATGTACAAAAGGAGAGCTTAGAAATAGTACTGACCAGTAGATGCGAGAAGTCAAGTTCCTTGTGAGTGACTGAAAATTCTATATTAAATGGTGCAATCTGGAAGGCAAAAGCATTGCATTTCAAATCATTAATATTAGCTAGAAGGTATTCACCAAGTAGATCAAAGAGGGCTAAACCAATATAACCTGCTCCCTCAATATGAGAAGATGCTTTATAAGAAAGAGCTGACCATCCATTGTCGACGATCTCTTTGCGATGAGTTTACTTGCTTTCTGCATGGAGACGCAAGAAATACTGATTAAAGAACCAGGCAATATCAAACTGCACCGTGTCAAAGTGGTTGTCGAGCGACATATGTTAAAAAAAATTAATGATTGGGTTGACTTATCTAGATTTTGATATCCTACAAATCAAGGTTCTCTAACGTACCATCAATGCCCAAAGAGCATCTAGTTATTGCATAATACAGAGATTAAAATAAACTACGCTCAGCAGACTCACCTGGATAGATATGGAGCAAATTTCTACAGCTTCCTGCAGGAAACACAAAACAGCCATTAAATTAGCAAACCAAGCAGATGACAACTCAGATATGTAAAAATAATCGAAATAGAGACTGAATGTGATTCTGTACCTGTGCTAAACCTGTGAAAACTGTTTGTTCTAAACGATTATACAACTTCGAAAGACAAGATAGAGTTTTCTCCAAGGGCGGGTACCAAGTTTTAAATACATCCGGGTTTTCATTAGCCTGAATTGATGTACAATTAGAAAACAGAGATGGTTAGCCAGAGGTAATAATTAAACTGGTATTTGAAGTCAGATAACTATCAACGGGCAGGGAAATATGATGGGCAGGAAAGTGCAAAAACCCAAATGATCACTGTGTTTAGCATAGCTATCAACATGAGTAAGAAACATAGTAGCAGATGCTTACAGAGGTAGTTTCTGATTTTGACTGAGCCATTTGCTCCAGCTTTTGAGGATAATCCAGGTCTTGATCAGAAGGAAAGTAATTAGTGATCTACAAAACAAAACACAAAGAAGTAGAACAAAAACAACATATTATAAGACATAGTAGCTTCCTTATACGTCATAACTGCAGAAATAACAGATCCGGCTATGCTAGTTAGAGGGAAATTACTGAGAAAAGGATATAGAATTGACCATGGTAAAGCTAATAAGAACCAGTCATACAAAACCGACTTCCACAAATTTTTGCTGTAGTTGGCTATGAGGAAACGATTTATTGTAAGCTCTTGAAAATTTTAAATCATTTTACTAGAAATTTGTTTGAAGTACGTAAACCAGCAATACGGAGAAGAAATTCTACATGAGATCAGCATGGTCATTACTCTAGTACCTACAAGTGAGCATCATGGGTCCGAAACTCTATTGCTTTGAAATTTAGAAATAAATAAAATCATCAGACGTCATATTAAGTATGATATTGTTATGGATAAACAAAACAAATGCAATCAGTTCTTAATGAGAAAGTAGTTTCAGGTTTGACAAACAAACTTACAAAACCCCGCAATATAAAATAATTGTGGCCTAAACCAAAGGGCAGGGCCAGTATGAATAAAAACATAGTAGGCTTCTCATGAACATTGCACACACCTCATCACGGATGTATGTCCGAGCACGGAAGGTTAGTCTTTCGTTAACATCTGCTAAGATTCTTTGTAATGTAGGTTGAAGTCCAGATAATGACTCACTCCGCCTACTGAGCTGCTCCCCCAAGATTTCAACTTTCAGGATATCAACAAGTTCGCATAGAAAATCAACATTTGTTTCGTGGATAAGTTTTGGGCGTAGTGTATCGTACAAGTAAGTAGATCTGTGAAGATAACATGATAGTAATAATAAGCACCACAAGAGCCAGTTGATGAAACTCAAATCAAGAAGTTTCAATGTAATAAAGTAAGGAAGGAAAAGAAAACACTTCGATGGTTAAATATTTGCTCATTAGACATTTCATATATTTTATGTATCCAATACCAAAGCAACAATGGCAACCAAGCCATTTCATAAACAATGTTGGGGCTGGCTATTTGAATCCTTTAGCAAAACTCATGAAACCAAGATAACTCACACAAAAAGACTTTGTCCAAGAAAGGTATGAAACATACGCAATCCCAAAACTACAAAGAAGAAGAGGAATTTAAGTGGCCTCTCTTTTAGAAGACAAGACAAGACAAGACAAGACAGCTACTGCTAGTTTCCCAAGATTCCTCGAAAACGACCAGTGCCTAACTTAATGGAATTATTAAGCCAAAAGAATATCCATATTATTTAGAAAAAACTATGAGCCAAATTTTACATGATATCTTCAAAAGAAGACATTCAGAATTAAGAAAATAAAGCGAAAACAAAGGGGTGTTGAAGAACAACAAGCTGAAACACTTACAGAGGATCTACCAATGGAGCTAAACTTGAAATGTCCTGTGAAGATGCAGGGAAAAAGTGACCAAAAAGCTGATGCTCAAGCTGACAAACCTGCAATTTATGTTTCGATATAGCTATAACTTCCATTGAATCAAACTGATCCACCAAAATTAATGCACAAAACCATATCAAATCATCCTATGATTGCTGCATGGTATCATGCAACTTCTGTTGGGTCCAAATATTCGCATGATACAAATCATGCATCACTTTTGGATGCAAGATTTGTCTTTTAGACTAGTTTGTCCACCATAACATAAAGCACCCCTGCACGCAAAGTAGTGCATGCCGGTTGGAACAAGGGTGGCATATATGCATGGACTGACAAGAGCCACAGTGGAAATTTGGTTTGTGCTTATTATTATACAAACAATCCACTATAATCTAAGAAAACTAAGATCCACAAACAAGTCTCAGGCATCAACATACTTGCACATGTACCTGAGGAAGGAATGGAGTGGGAAAATCCATCTCCTTACTCACTATGTCCTAGTTGATATATATGCATCTATCATTTACTTCATTGGGTATGCTTCAACTGTTAGCTAATAATAAATTATATAGGATAAGAAAAATGTCATCAAGAGCACGACAAGAAGATTATAATTATTTGATACCATTACACTTCTAGGATGATTAACTCAAGAACTGCAAGCCTAGTGAATGCATCATTCAAACTTACAAATCTCAAACTCATCTCAACCAACCAGAATGCTACAGACTCACAGAAACATCTATTTTTCTACATATTACTGTACCGTAACATCTTACCTGCATAAGATATGCGCATCCAGATCTTGTCAACGATGGCAATTCATCTTTCTTGGAGAATTCAGATATTCTTTGATGCACTATGCCTCTAATCTAAGCAGAATAAAACAAAAGGAGCCTATAAATAATGGAAGGACTAAAAACTGAAAAACAGATATAAAACCTAATAATCAACTGTGAAAAAATAGAGCAATCAATCATAAGCTTACCAAGGAAAACCTCTGTTCACAATACAATCTGTGACACTCTGCAAGCATCTCAACATATTCTTTCCTTGCTGATCTGCTTTCGATATCCTCTAAGACTGGCTTAAGCTGCAAAATACTTGAAATTGTTAGTTACCTCCATCTAAGGGGGATCAAGGTATAGCTTAGATTCCCACTCCCCACATCATCCAAGAGATTCCCAGTAAATAATTTCCAGTTCATTTAGTTTTTCTGCTCCTACTCTAGCCACAAATATAGTAGAAACTTCTACCTCACTCGCTGCCGCTTTGAAACGGACATATATGAGAGATGCCTCTACGCCCTCGGAGACAGATGCTTTGTTGCCACCATTACTATGCATTGCTGTTTGGACCTGATGAATGGAATAACAAGATCCACTGATATAAATTTGAGTTTGGCACACATACAGATGGACATAGAATTCTGTTATGCAGGGGCAGAGGACATAAAAATTTAACAGTATAGGGGTACTTCACCTGGGAAGAAGCGCTTTTGAGAACAGACAGTATATGAGAGCGGATCATACCCAATGCTCGAGACTGTCATAACAAATTTTAGATATTTAAGTTAAAGCAATTCATATTGAAGAAAATATCCCATTACATAATGGGGCAGAAACATTGTATTTGCCATTCACCAAGCAGAATAAAGGCATTAAAATACCTGAAGCTGTCGAAATTTGACCAAATAAACACTGGATTCTGCATACTGTGGATTGCTTTCAACGTACCTAAACCGCATTCCCCACCGCCCAACAAAAATAATGAGCAAATAATAGTAAAAATAAACTGCTAGTCACAACATCTTAGTTGCATATATTCTGCACCGGAAGTACATACAGAAAAGAAATCCAAAAAGTTATGCACTTACGATATGCATTCATCAAGACGTTTAAGAAGTGGGAGAAAGCTTTTGTTTCCAACATTCATATTTGGAGAATGGAAATTGGAAGAAATCTGCACAAGGGTGTAAGTCAGGCACCCACTGAGCATAGCTCAAATTACTATATGTAAATGATATTAACAGAGATACTTCATAGAAAAGCTTCAAATTAACTAATTTACGACTGGAATGACATATCTTACACCATGCTACCAGGCAGAAAATTAAACAGTTATTGCCTATTAGAGATGCATATATCTGAAGCGGCAAACAACATTCAAGTCTTACATTCTCCAATTCATCAAAGTAGATGAGTTTATTGCGAAGGGCTTCGGCAAACTCCATAAGTCTTTGTTTCTCTATTACCTGCAATACAAATAAGAAAATGAGACAACTAGGGTAAATAACTGGGTTAAAAACTGGCCATCAAACATATCTACGAGACAAAGTCATCTGATATAAAACACTTGCTGAAAAAATCAATGCACGCACATGCAATCTAAATATGGGTTCAACAAATGATAAGGTTATCTGCAGCTCCATTTCTCAGAGACAGCAGCAAAATGATGCAATTTCAATTAAGCTTCCTTTTAGACATTTTGTTTTGAGTGATGGTAAAAATCTTCTATTTCTATTAGCTTGCGATGTCATAGCAGGTAACAGGCCCACATCGAAGCTTATAGGAATAGAAAGACTAGAAATTGCCACTCCCACGGGCCGCATGCAACTAGAACAAATGAAACACCAAATACGAGAGAGAAAACCATACCAGTCGGTCACAAGCATCGTGAAGAGTTTTGGTCTTTGTTGCTACCGTGTGATGCTGTAGTTGCAGCTCATTGAATAAGTGAAGTGTTTCATCAACCTGCATACAGAGGAGAGCTTAGCTATCTTAAGAGGCGTGAATGCACTCGTGTAAGTACAGCTATAATTTAAAACAAAAATGGAGATTCTATTATTAAGAGGAAATTCAGAATTGGAAAACCTAGAAACTACCTGATGAAGTATTCCATCACATGTCTGTATGCGCTCTGTTAAAGAATTTACGTAGTGCTGATACTTCTCTTCAGTCTATGGCAATAGCATAAAGAGGTGAAATAAAAACATATTTTTGCATACCACAACTAATATGTCATAATGCAAAATCAACACTAACCTCTGACTTCATGGCTGATTCAAGATCTGTAAACCAATTGTAGAACTGCAACAAGTCATAGATATGAAAAACAATTACATCTAAACTTCAAATATTGCAATGAATGATAGTGTTGAATCTTTACAAAACATTAATCTAGAAGATGCTATGCTTAAGTACCACTGCCGCCACTCTCGTTATCAAAGTGTGCATTGCATCACGACATTACAGCATTCTCACTAAGATTACCAATAACTAACCATAGTTGCAGAAAGCTTCCATGTCCATTGATTCTCAGAGGAAAGCACCATAAATGCAATGGTGCAAGCGGTATGTGCGCATTGCATCACAACTACACAGTATTATCACTTAGATTACCATTAACTATCAAGAGTTGCAAAAAGCTTCCATGTCCATTGCATTCTCAGAGGAAACCACCATAAATGCAATGGACAGAATATCGAGAAAGGAAGATACTCCAGAACCAAATGAGTAACTTTGGTAAGGACACTACAAGCTCGGAAAATTTAGACCGTAGTTTTATGATAATCTGGTGCTGGACATTCCAATTACATACCATCAAACTAATAATGTAGGGAAAAGACTGAATCACCTAACTAGAAAATATGACATAATATTCTCTATGAATTCAAAGAAATACACTGGAAATGCAGTATAACTCGTTTGCATGCTTTACACAGGTCCTACATAACGGACATGTACCCTCTTTGGCATGTATAAAGATACAAATATAAGTTTGTTGTAAAGTCATAGTTCTATTTTCAAACAGTACATGGCGTTTTTATATCAGCTGATTTCAATTTTACTAATATGGGGGGAGAGAGCCCTTTCCAAGAAGGGGAAAAAAGGACCCCAAAGCCCGAGGGCTAGAAAAGGAAGAAGTAATTGTTGTTATACTAAAACTAGAATGATATGCAGTATTACCAAAGGATGCTGTGTATGCATGCAGTACAGTATTACCGAGGGCTCACCTGATTTGTATTGACCAAAACTGCTTCCGTGGCCTCAGCCTCTCCAAAATAATTGACCTTTGTGGAATCAATGAGGCCATTATCCTGCCCCGGAAAACGCTCTTGAGCCTACAATGGCACGAGATAAGTAATTTAACCATCAATATCACCCTACAACAAAATTAAGAAAACACATTACGATCTTATACCATGCAAACAGCCTAGAAACAGAATCCTCACCAAATTGGCTGGAAAAGCCCGCTCAGAAACTGCATGAGACAGTGACGAAATCGCTGCTTGTTGTTGCTCTGTCAAGGGAGCATTCTGAATCGCAAACAAACATAACAAAATCTGATTTACAACAACTCAACAAGCAGAAACTACAATGCAACACAAATGTGCTCCCACAGAACAGATCCGGGCAAATTCCAAGCTCAAAACAAAATCACCAAAGCAAAAATCCAAATTCAAGCTCAAATAATATCAACCAAACAAGTAAAAATCCACCAGAACCAAAAAAAACTGTTTTGAACTAACAGAACATGCCGAGATTGATACTGTAAGATACAAAATTCCACAATTTTGCACCATCTCCAACTATGAAAAATTGAAAATTATGTAATGCATGAGACAGCTAATTGTTTCTCTGTCAAAGTAGCACTCTGAACCGAAACCAAACA
This sequence comes from Geranium brycei, assembly GCA_036897365.1. Lineage (NCBI taxonomy): Eukaryota > Viridiplantae > Streptophyta > Magnoliopsida > Geraniales > Geraniaceae > Geranium > Geranium brycei. The sequence goes on from JAYMTP010001822.1 coordinate 11,688, forward strand.
TAAACAAAATCTGATTCGCGACAACTCAACAAGCAGAAACTACAATGCAACACAAATCTGCTCCCATAGAACAGATCCGAGCAAATTCCAAGCTCAAAACGAAATCACCAGACCAGAAATCCAAATTCAACCTCAAATAACATCAATTAAACAAGTAAAAAATCCATCAGAACCAAAAAACAATCGCTGAACCAACTGAACACGCCGAGATCGATACCGTAAGATATCAATTACACACCACCTCGAACTATACACAATCGAAAACGAGAAACAGATCGCAACATCAAAATCAAGCAGAAATCAGAATCAAATAACAGAAATCAGAACCGAACAAGCCAAACTCAAACTCAAAATCAAAATCAAAACAGAAGCAATAATAGATAAGAAACGCGTATTTTCTCAGATAGAGAAGAGCAGAGAAGCTTACATGCTCCCAAGTAGACGCAAAATTGTAGCCTTTGGAAATGGCGCCAGATCTCGGGAGATTTGCAATGGTCGCCATTCCTGGACTCGATAAAGGTCTGGTCTCTACTATGGTCTCTTTCTCCTCCAAGAGCTCTCAATATTTAACTAATAAGGTATATAGACCAAAAGTAAATATATAAAATCTAAGGCTGGGTCTTCAAAAATGACTCTGTGGCCCAATGGATAAGGCGCTGGTCTACGAAACCAGAGATTCTGGGTTCGATCCCCAGCAGAGTCGGTCTACTTTTTTTTCCCAATTATAATTAGTATATGGGGATAAAAATAAGGATATATGATTTTGGTTGGATACATAATATCCGACTTCATTACTATATTTTTGCAAAAACTCTCTTTTACTCATGTTTATTTTTGCACTGTCTATGTAAATTCGTGAAAATTAATGAAAGTGTTAATTCAAATGTGCTAAGGTGGACATTTTGGCAACGGAATCGAAAACCAAATTTGAACCAAACTAGAACTGGGACCGGAGATTCGAGAACCGCATGTAACTGTTTCGGTTTTGGTTCTTAAAACGAAGGATCGGAGCACTTAAATGACTAGGGATGGAAAAAAATCCGAACCTGACGGGTACCTAATCAACCCGCCCCGTTCGGAACGGGTGAAACCCGATGTCTTGCGGGTTCAGGTCGGGGTCGGGTTTTATGAACGAGTTTTTGAGCGGGTGCGGGTTAACTATACCCAATCCGATTTCGACCTGCACCCGTACAAATTTAAAATAATAATAATTTATATATTAATATTATGTAATATAATTTACATTCTTATTAAATTTTAAAAAATAAATAAAAAAAAAACTAAATTTTAATTACTGCCTCAAAAAACTTAAATTAATATAATATAACATATATTTATATTAACTTTTGTCCTGTAAAAGAATTTTGTTAATTGAATAAATATTTGAATTTTTGGGTAGGTTTTCAAGTTACAAATAAAACCCGTACTCGACGAAATTTTTGCGGGTCGGGCACCTGCTCACAATGAACGGGTTCAGGTTCGGGTTTGGCTAAACCCGACCCGTTGTCATTCCTAAATGACACTTTAATTAATTTTCACTGGTTAGCACAGATCGTGCAAATTTAAATATGAGTGAGGAAAAGATTTTGCAAAAAGAAATAATTATTGGGGGACTTTTTTGTAATTTTTCTTTTTACATATGTCAAAGGGCCTAATGGTAATATTTTCAAAATCCTATTCATACAGGAGAGGGCTAGGTTTATAATTCTTCTCATTCTCTCCACTTCCTCCATCTACGTCGTCGACGAATTGAGTTCGTCTTCGTTTCATTTATTTTTTTCCGGTGAGTTTGAATCTTCAATCCCAGATCTTCTGTTCACATTTGTAACAATTTCCATTTGATTCTGCAGTTGTTTGACCGTTGCAAGTTTTTGTTAATTTTATGGAGTTGTGTTTGCTGTGTAGAGGGTTTTGGGTTCTGTCCTGTTTCTGAGAATTTTATGTATAAAGGTTGTGTTTTTTTCCAGAAAATTGTGTTCTTTTGGTTTGATGGTTATTGGGTTAGTACTAGTTTTGTTGTGTATGTGTTGATTGATTAGGGCACTCTTGTTCTTGGTGATAAGAGTGGAAATATGTAATTTTTAAGGTGAAAGAACTGTTATGTAACTCTCGATATTGTCAATTGGTTTGTTTCTTCGCGAATAGTTTTTTATACAACTTTTATCTAAATTGGATATTTGTCATGATAAAATAATTTTAATGCAATTGAAAGGGTTTAGTACTACAAGTTCGATATTTTTTTTGTGAGATTCGGAGGACTATGCGTGTCGGGTGTGGTTAGGCAGACAGAGAAAAGCATGCTTGATTATGGTTAAGAGTGAGGGGAGGAAGTTACCGAAGCAGGCAGTTTTTTGCTTCATTTGTTTATGATTTATCAGTTCTCCAATTTCTCATTCCCTGGCAAATGATTTTGATATATGTTCTTTTTTTGCTCGGCGAATGATTTGATATTTGTTTCCCCCTTATATTATATTTTTGTGGATTGATCCTTTCTGAGTTGATGTGATATGAGTTCTGGGTATTCTGTTGCCAAAATCGTTTGGAGAATTAATAGGGGGTAGACCATCAAAATAATTTAAATAAACCAAATGTTAGTTTCTTATGCCCATATTTCCATGTTCTTGTCTTCTATCTACATGAAAGTAGAATTTGTTTGATAATTATCAATTATGTTGTTACTTTTGGTTTTGTTTGACATTCGAGTTCCTTGTGCCTGTAGATAATTCTGTTTATAATCATCACCTAAATGGCTAATTTTAATGTTATTATATAATTGGCTTGTATATTCCTAGTATAAATTGATCCGTTCTGCTGTTTATGTTTGTTTATCATCAATAAAGTGGCAAATCCTACTCTAATTGTATAGTTATGCTGTTTATTTGAGTTAATTGGTTATATAACCTCTTTCTTCGATTTTCTTATACATGAATTCTCTGTTTTAATGAGTTCAAAACAAAACAGAAAGCAAGTTCTTCCTTTTGATTATGGTCTATTTAATTTTATTGTGCAGATGAAGAAGAAGAGGCAAGCGGGTGTCACCGAACCCGACACTCCTGTAGACTTGAAGCCCATCATTCACGAGCACTCCTTGTTCTTCGACAAGCTGGTAGAGCTCATCCCGGCCAAGTTTTACCTCAGCGACGATAAAGAGAAGCCGTGGTTCCAAGGCCTCAGCAAAGCCCAGAAAGCCTCGGCGAAGAAGCAAGCGAAAGAAAATATCAAGAAAGCCAGAAGAGACCGGTTGGATCCGGAGAAGTCCTCCACCACGACCCTCGATTTGCTAAAGAAGAACTTGGAGAAGGAAAAGGAAAAGGCGATCATTGAGAGTGACAGCGACGATGACGCTGATGCTAAACCTATGAAGGGCTCTGTCACGTATGAAGAGCTCCGTCAGCGCCTCCGCAGCCGCATCGAAGAGTATCGCGCGAACAGAACGAGTCGCGACGACGGGGAGCTCTCGGTCAGAGGCAGGAAGCGGCTTGAGTATAAAGAAAACCTGGAAAAGAAGCGCAAGCGAGAGGGTGGGGCCGAAAGGAGTAACCCTACAATTGGTGATAAAACGGAGAAAGATATGGAGGAAGCTGCAAAGGAGCTCACGTTCGGTTATGTCAAGCTCGGGGACGACGAGGACCACAAAAAGAAGAAGCGGAAGCTCCCCAAGTTAAAGGAGCTCGAGAAGGCGAAGGAGCTTGAAGAAGCCAAGAAAGACCCCGAGAAGGGCAAGAAGGTCCTGTGGAGCGCGGCGACAAGCAGGGCCGCCGGGGTCAAAGTCCACGACGACCCAAAGCGACTGAAGCAGAGCCTGCAAAAGGACAAGAGGAAGCACCAGAAGAACGTCGAGAAGTGGAAGGACAGGACCGAAACAACCGAGAAGAAGAAATCGGAGAAGCAGCAGAAACGAGCGGGCAACATAGCCGAGAGGGCTCACCAGAAGAAGATGAGGAAGATCGCCAAGCGGGAGAAGAAGCTCATGAGGCCCGGGTTTGAAGGCCGCAAGGAAGGCTTCATCAACGAAGGTAAATCTTAAGGTGAACGCCTTCTATCTCCAGAACGAAACTGTGATGAAATGCTATGATAGCTCAATGACCCTCCATGTATCTTTCTGGTTTTTAGTGTTTTGTAGCCAAAACTTGATTGATGGCCATCTTTGAGTTTTAGGAAGTTTTGTATGATTTTAATCACAGCCCATCAGCTCTTGTGCCTGTTTCAGTTAGTTAGCATTATCAGTATCATCACTTTTAATTACAGCCTGGATCTGGTCATGTGATTTGCAAGTTCTTCTGTAGATGATATACATATACCGTTGGTTGAGTGTCCAAATTATCTGTAAACATTTGTGTTAAACAAAGCCTAATTCTGCTTCATGCTTCACACTGAGTGAAGCATTTGAGATCAACAAAGAGCAGAGTTCTAAAAATCGGGCAGGGTGGCGCCTGGGCTGGGAGTTTTTAGAACACGACCCGATTTTCACATAATTGGGTGGATCAAGTCGTCTAGGCGCGTTTAGATGACGGATTTAAGCTATTTATTTAAAATTTGATTTTTAAACAAATAATAATATAAATGTCAACAATTAAAATAATTTATACTGATAGATACTTACTTTTATTGTTTTAGAAGGACATGAGATGTAACAAATATTAAAAAATTATATTTTCATATTCTAAATGTTTATAGTGATTATTTTACACTATTATAGTTCATATTTTAGTTGAGTATGTATAACAACTTATTTCATAAAAATTAAAAAATAAAGAAATTCAAATTTGATTAATTCTCGATTAATTTTTGGAGTTTGTATCCACTCGGCTAGCCCCGAGCGTTTTTTAATCCTTAATTTAATGAAACTCCAAAATGATATGTTTGTGAGTTTTGTACCTTAATTCATTCAAAATGCATCATGTCACCTCTCTGGTAGAGATCTATCCATCAAAAAATTTGATATAAATGAATGAGTACCACAAGATTTCATATAATGGGTTATGATTCTGAAAATTTGTTGCATCCCACTTGTTGATTTGATTGTCTTATAATATACATTAAAGGTTTGAATCCTATTGAATATAACAACTTAAAGCTTTGAGCTATGGTTCCCGAAACTGAAGGTTAAGGGTTAATTACTGCAAGATAATTAATCAAAATGTAAAGTTTGGACACAATGTAATAATAAAAAGATAAATAACATGTGTGAGTAGACGAGAGGTGGACACATGACGACACGAATCAGCCCAGTTTTTAGCGACTAATCGACAATTATGAGTTTTGAGAGCCGAAAGCAAACTACCCAGAATCTCAAGCCTTATCCATTGGGCGATAGAATCAATGCTTGGTTATATAATAAACATACATGGATAGAAAGTGATGAATTTTTGTTATAAACTTAATTGTTATAAACTTAATAGTTGGAGAAACTTCCTTTGGGTTAGAAATATAATAATGACGATGTAGGTGAAGGATGATGTCTAAACCCCAAAGTATTTACAAGGGTTGGAAAGAATGAGATTAGGCAAGTATTTGATTGAAGTTGGCATAGAATCTTTGGCTATTAAACACATAAAAACGGAGATTGGCTTAAACTTAGGTTAGCACATGAAGTATGACCAAAGATTTGTGTTGTCATTTACAGATTGCTTTACCCATAGTAATCAACAGATTATAGTTGATCCTGATAAGTGATAATGAAGTTGGACTATTATTTATGGTCCATAGAATACAGCTACTTGGCTCTTGCAAGACAAGTCATTAGCTGACATTTCCTTTTCTTTAAATTATAAATTAGGTCAACAAATTTCACATAATAAACATTGAAACTTGAATTCAGTTGGTGAAATGGAATTGGTCTCATCCTTAGGGAATGGGATGGCAATGAAAAATATTCAATTACATTATAGCATTTGAATTAAAAGTTCAACACGGTTTTTTGGGTCGTGAGCTGAGTCTCAGTTTTTCGGCACCATATATGGTTGTGAATGTTGTAGAAGAAGACAGGTAGCAACTTCCTCCTCCACGTTGTTCACCACCTTCCTTTCCTTTGGTTGTTGTTTCAATTTGACTCCTTGGGTAAATTCCATAACTGCCCTTCCTCTCTTCACCAATATAAAACCAATCCCACCTCTCAGTCTCTTTCATTCATTTGATTTAGAGAAGCTCAGCTCAAGAGATGGGTTTGGGGAAGAAGAAACTGTCCTTGTTCAAGGCACTGAGGCTCAAGGACTCCAGGCTCAAGTTCCTGGGCTCTGCTTTCAGGTGGAAGAGGGTCAATTTTCACATGTCCTTCCTCCATGACATGCTCTTCAAGATTGTCTCTGTTGTGGAGGCCATTGCTCTTGTTTCCACTCTGTGTTTCTTCTTCCTCTGCTGCGGCTGCAAACTCTAACATCACCATTCTTACTTCTTTCTAACTTTCTTCTTCTGACTTGGGATTGAGGATTTACATGCCCTTCTTCTCTATTGCCTTGCCTTCTAAATGTTTTTTTAATGTTTCTTTACTGTAATTATTATCTTGTAACAAAAGCTGATTAAAGATCATGTTTATTCACAAGACAATTCTTATTCCACCTCTTCTCTTTCCCTCAGTTTTCTTTCTGCAGTTTAGTTTCTAGTTTTTGTCACATTTATTTTATTGTATCCCTGTGTATAAAGTAGAGAGTAAAAAGATATATCATATTGTTAAGATTATCCTATTTCTATAAATATGTAAATTTGTCATTACTATTACATTAACCCATGATGTGGTGGAATTTGCTTGAGCTCACTCTATGCACACCAAAATATATTGCTTATCTCCTCTCCACTCCCAGCCTCATCTAGAGACATTGGAGTGATACACAAAAGAAAAATCAAAGAGAATGCAATCCTCAACCTGCTTGTTCATTTCACCATTTTCTAAATGCCTTGTTGAAACCAAACCAAAAACCCTCTTCAGGGTCATTTTCTATCTTCCAAATCATCTTCTCCACTTCTCAGAATGTCAAAAGGAGCTTCTTTCACAACCAGAGCACTTCTATCATTTACTAAAGAAGCAGTATTGGAGGACTTCCATGAAAGAAGAGCCCTCAAGGTACACTTCAGAACACAATCCACTGTCCATTGCTGTGTCATCTTTCTCAAATTTCATACTCTAAAATAGATTAGTATCTATCAGAGTGGCGCAGCGGAAGCGTGGTGGGCCCATAACCCACAGGTCCCTGGATTGAAACCAGGCTCTGATATGATTCCCATTTTTCCACTCTTTTGCTGATAAAAAAATAGTGATATTTTATTATTACATGTGCTTCCTTCCTTGTGAAGTGAAGTGTTTGCTACTTTCTACACTACAGATTTTCTCAGGCTTGCAGAATCTTGACAGAGAATATTGCTTCAGTGGTTACTGCTGCAGTCTGCAGACAAGGTTTGTGAATTAATGAATGTTCAACTAGTTGATTATCTGAGGTCACTCAGTCTAGAGTTTTGTTTTGTACATCCCAATACAGATGGTTTATTAGATCTTTAATATGATTTTCTTATCCTCATTTGGTGTGGCCTGTCATCTAATAACGGTCTATAATCAGCAATACCAACCCTTAAAAAGTTGTTATGTGACCATTGTGTCCAATAACACATACAGGGTGGAGCAACTCATGTGGATATAACTTGCGACCCCGAGTTTGTGGAGCTAGCCATCAGTCTAACATCTCTCCAGTTAGTTGCTCGTTTAACCTAGATTTTCTTAACTGTTCCCCCGTTAATGTTGTAGGCTTAATATCATTGATAGTCTTTCCAACTTCTTGACAGTAGATATGCTTAAAGACATGATTTTTTGTGTATAAGCCTAGCTTTATTGATCAGTGGGTGTTCCCTAGCTCTCTTTAACATGTTTCACACACCAATATTCCCAAATGTTTAGCATGCCAATGTTGAGAAGTCTTTTAAGTTAAAGAGCAGCAGCACTTCCCCTTCTCTCTTATTCTAAGTTAAAAGTGCCTCCCGTTATGCAGGTTTGTGTTTCTTCAGTGGATCTAGATCCATCAGCATTTCTGGCTGCCGTTCAAGCAGGAGCATCAATGGTCTAAGAGTGAACACTCCTCTATTTTCTCTTGCCAACTGCCTTAGTATTCATTTCTGCCTCAAGAACACTATTAAAACCATTTTCTCAGTATATGTGTTAATGAAAGTAGCTGTTTTTGCAGTTAGAGATTGGAAATTATGACTCATTTTACGAGAAGGCAGGCTTTGGTTTTCTCCCCAGAACAGGTATCTTTCATAATATGTAAAAAAAATAACACAACAAATATGAATAAAAAAAAGGACAATCTTAAACCTTACTCAACAATATTAGTTTCAAAGGCGATATTGTATTCATAATTTCTAGCACGATCCATCACTCTATCAGTAACGGTTCCTCACACACTGAGCCTCCCCGATCAGGTTAGAAGCAGCACTTCCTTAAGGAGCGACTGTGTGTGAGTGAGAGACCATAACTACACCATACACTATTTTACTTGCATATATATGATGAATGTTGTGCGTTTCAATGATCAACAGGTCAAACTAGCGGAGCAGTTGGAACTGGAAGGAGTTGATGTTATTCAAACTGGAGGAAAATGTACAAATCCTTCCAAATCTGGTGTTCTCGGTTTAATCGAGAAGGTAACATGTTCCGTCAGTATGCACAGCAAGTATCAATAAGCCAAAAGAATTTGATTCATAAACTGCAATAACGTAGTGCATTCTGGCCTGAGATGTTCGTTTGCATGACCAATGACCGATCATATGGTGATATGGATCAAAAATGATTTTGGTGAACAAACTTGTCATTAGCAACTCCTTGCTTACAATTGTGTCCCTATGCATACATATGCCTTGTTGTAGCAGAAATTAGTATCATGCTCAAATTTGGTGCCTGATACACCTTAGTTAATCTCTTGTACTTCTCAACATTTGAGTTCAGCGTGTCTGTCTGACTTTTATGTTCACAATACTTATATAACTTTCTGGTTACCCCATTTCCATCTGAATTTGGCAATTATAGGCATCCCCGGCTCTAGCAGCAGCGCATTCCATTTTTCGGGCAGTCAAGATCATGGTAATGCGTTCGTCTGGGCTGAGTGCAGTGACACCACCTATGGAAATTACAGCAGGAGCTGCAGGCATGGTATGCAACCAGCTAAACCCTAGGCTCGGCGATTAACAAGCTTAACGATGTAGTGGCAATGATAGCAGCCGAGGTCAGAAGCATCGCGGCATCATTAGCTCATAAAAATGCTTCGCGCATTGAAACAGTAGATTCACAAGGGATGTGAGTTTAGTGTAGGGTCATGTAAACGAGAAATGCTTGTGCTTGGAACTTGTTTCTTGTAATGACCACTCCTTATAATGCTATGGTGAGCTCTGTTTCACAAGACTCATACAAGCAAGAAACAAGCTTTCGTGATGGGCGAATTAAAGCATTAAGGTAATGTCATTACATGTTACGATTTTAGATAACCATAAAACTCAGCTAATTAGTAGGGTAATCATTTTGCAGAAACTCAGATACAGTTGAAGGGAACTCACAATCAGCAGCACCTTGTCCAAGAGTGGCCTTTCCCAGAAGCAAATGAGCCAACCTTAAAGGCTCCATCTTCTCGCCACCACTATTCATCAAGTGTTTGATCCATCCCTCTAATCTCTCTGCCTCCTTGTCACATTTAGGCCCTTCCACTCCAACAATCTTGGAGTAAAACCCACCTTCACAGTCACAACCACTCACTAAACCCTCATCGCCTCTTTCTCTCCCCTTGCCTTGTTCTGATAAACCCAGGAGTTCAATCAGCCGTTGGATCATGTCCTCAACTGGGTCTTCCTCAAAATCGCCTCTTTTCTCTGGGTTCCTGATTTGAGTCGACGGGTCTTCATGGGCTGTTGAGGGAAATGGTGGGGAAGATGAGAGAAATGCTGGTGCAGCTTCACTGCTCTCCTCAAGGATAGAGCTGTGATTGAGCCGATTCGAGTGCAGAAAAATGGGCGAGCTTAGAGACTCCTCCCTACCACATGTGTCGTTCATGTCAAGCGGTGGTTGTGGTTTTGGCGGCGGTTGGTCTTCTGATTTCAACCTTTTCTCCACCTGTGTGATTGTGTAAGAAAATAAAAGGTAAACAAACACCCAACAAAGCGAAAATTCAAAGGAAAGTTAAGATCCGATGCCGATGCCGATGGGTCTGAAATTGAATCGTTTATTACCTGTTTTAAAGATGAGAAAAATTTGGAGTGTCTCCGCATTTTGGAATTTGATATTGAACTGAACGGAGCAAGAAGAAACGAATCTCATTGATACTCATATATATAGTTCATAGTTCACATTTTACACCAATAACATAACCGCAAGTGGAGTTCCTGAAATTACAATTATGCCACCGCTCACT
>JAYMTP010001823.1:0-22064 GCA_036897365.1 Geranium brycei
TTGGTATTTTTACCTTAAAATTCTGTTAGATTTAACCTTATTAGAGCTAAGTGAGACGAAATGTAATTTGGGTGACTGCAAAATCAAGTTTTATATTTAGGTGTACTTATGTGAGAATGACGTATAGTTTGATATATTTATGTATAATTTCTCCTAGATTATTCGTTGAGACGTGGGCATCATTATTTAATTCTCTTTATTCACACCGGGGCAACATATAACACTTTGATTTTGAATATTTTTCGATTTTATTGTTGTAAACAATTCGCTATATACATGTTTGTGTTCCAATATAGATATGAAAATGGATATTTACGTAATAATAAATACCTTTGAATATATTGAAATAAAATGTAAGAAATGAATAGGGAACTAAATTAAAATAAATAAAACAAGAGTGTTCCTTAGAGGAGAAAATCAATATATTTTATAACGCTTGTTATCTTATACCAAATTAGTCAACATTTATACAAAACAATCAAAACCTTACCCTAAAACGGTGGACAAATGAATGTTTATGGGGAGAAGTCAAGACATTTCGAAAACACTCAAGTACCTATACGAGAACAATAAGAACCTTATACATCACCCAGTTTTAACTACTCTAACATGGGTCATTGAGTGATTTTGACAACTTAATTTGGTATAATGTCTCGAGTGTATTGGTATAAGGTTTTGCGTGATTGAGACATATTCTAGATAGAAGATCTCATACCAAACACGTGCGACTTTGTATCTGACATAGAAGACCTTATACTAACATAGTTATAAATTGAATTGGTGTAATATTTATAGTATTTAACATAATGATAAAATTTTATTAAATATGTAATTATGATAATTATTGAATTGATAATATGTAATTGTGGTAGTTATTGATTTTATAATTATGGCAACTATTGACTTGATATAATATGTAATTATGGCAATTCATAAACACCTACGTTTATGTCATCACCGCAATCCAGCGTGCATCCACCTCAGTCCCGCCACGAGTTGTCCCAAATGTGCTCGTCTCTCCCATCCAACGACTCTCCTCACATTTGTACGTTTGTATAAGGTTCAAGGTTTGTACACGATTTCTCTTCTTTCTCTCGCTCTCTCTAAAAAAAACTAGAAAGTGAGAGAGAAAAGTAGATCAATGAAGGGCTAGGCTCCGACAAGGACACCAGTCGCATGAGAGACGAGATATGGCTCGACCGCCATTTTTTCTGGTAGGACACAGAGTTTCCAGAGACGCCGAAGCAAATCTCCTCCTTCGCCAGAGACGTTCGCGACAGATCTGCTTCGCGATAGATCTAATTCGCAACTTCAGATAGTGGATGGAGGCGAAGCCGGTGGGTTCGAAATCGACGATGGTTGGAGGCTGATTCACAAGGTGGAGGGACTGGTTCGCGAGGCTAGAAGGCTGGAGGTGACTCCGTAGGCGGTCGGTACACGGTGAAGACGAACAGTTTTATAATTAATAATATTATTAATAACATTTTAAATTACTTATAATAATTTCTAAATTATTATTTATTAAATTATGAATTTAAAGTTAAGAGTTAGGGTTGTAGTTAGGGTTATGTTAAGTTAAGGGTTGAGGTAATTTTGAAACTTTGAAATGTGTCACAGAGTAATTTTGTCTTCCGAACAAGAGATTTAAGAAAATTGGATGAATTGTAGTAAAGTGAAAAACGTTGATAGTTATGATATTATACAGACTAAAAATTAAGTTAAGTATACTAAAGTGAAAATAATTTGGTATACTATAATGTCATTTTCCACCCAGCGCATATATGAAAGTTTTAAAATATTATCGTATTTAATTGAAGGGAAAGTGACATTTTTGTATATCTAATTACACCACTTTCACACTTTGATATCCTAACCATTTTTTTAGTACCCTAACTATCATTTTGGGACAATCTACCGCTAAAATACCTAAACTACTCCTGATTGAATCGCAATTAAACCAACAAATTAAATTGAGCCGGCACAATTGGGCTTCAACTGATTCAATCTGGCCTGAACAAAAAATTGAATCGAACCAAAGAACTCGCGTCACACAATGCAAACGTCGTCGCTGGCGACAATTGACCACCAATTGCAGGCACTAGAGAGGCTCCTTCCATCGGAACGACGCCGAAAAAGTCATATTGCTGTTGGAAAAACCATGACAAACCTATAAACACCTGCGACAAGCTCGAGTTTTGCCTCGAGAGCCTCCGTCCAAATATGGTCCCAAGTCTTCGTCCAAATCTGTCGTAGCCTACGCCTCTGACCAAATCTCTAATCAATACCAGACCTCACCACCGTCTTTGTCACGAGCCCAAGCTTTGGCGTCGTCGACTTTTCTCCTTCCAACCCCAATATTCTCCTCACTTCCCACGCCAATACTTTTCTCTGTTCAGTCTTATTTTTTCAAAAACCCTAATTTTTTTAGAGAGAACGTTGAAGGGTGTTAGATTTGGATTTTAAGTTTTTTTATTCCATTATTGATTGTTGAAATTACAGTTTTTTCCCATTGAGAGGGCATTGTAGAATTTAAAGAAATAAATTAGTACATTTCACAAGTTAGATTTCAAAAGAATTGAAAACATGGATTGATGATCAATTCATCTTGTGGGAGAAGAAGAAGAAGAAGAAGAAGGGAGAGGAGGATGAACAAGAGGGTAATATAGTCATTTGACAAGATATGTTTAATTGGACCGTGCTGAACTAGAGATTGCTGAAATTGAACCGGTTCAATTATAAGAATAGTTTATGTATTTTTTGTATTTATGGGTAGGTTGTCCAAAATGACAGTTATGGTAGTTAAAAGAAAAATAATAATTATGGTATTAAAGTGTGAAAGTGATATTAAATGTATTTGGAGAAATCATTAGCGAATGGTGTTGCGTACTATCCATTATCGGAACATGTGTTCTTTTTTATTTTGATCGCAATTAAATAGCTCACGAATTGACCAAATTTGTTTTAACTAACAGTAACTGAGATTATGGTGAGGGGTCTGTCCCACCATTTGTAGCTTCAGCAGTCCGGCTTGATGCCGAGTTAGTTGCTATTTAATTTATAAAATTCGTTTTTACCTTAAAAAAATAATATAAAAAATTTATACAAATGTCATTTTTCCCCTAATTTAATTTTCAAATTAGAAAAACAAATCAAAATAATATATACCAATTATCAGTAATTAGTAAAAGATTAAATATGGTGACGCTGCCAAAAAAAACTGAACACTGTTACAATAAGTTACACACCAAAATGAACTGTTTAATTGTTGCGTTAATACATTTATAGTCAAGTCTATTATAGACAATGTTTCCAACTTGAGAGAGCAAAAAGGATAAAAAACAGTATAGTACTGAGTTAATGACATTAACTCACTACAAATAGCATAAAAATCCCAAAAATTTATTTTCAATATTCAGACACTCCATCCCTGCAACAAGCTTCCATTACCGTATCCACTCACGATTTCTTATTTCCTAATTAACGATTAGTAATTAATATAATTACTATAAATAAACTACTACTAAAATATATATAGAGACACTGAAGCGCTCAAATCGGCAAAAATCGCGAAAGCCCCAAAATCGAGAGCTTCTACACATGGCCGGAGCTGCTATCTTCTCCGCCGGCGGATTGTTTCTGGCTCCACGCCGGCCGTCGGATTCTTCCGCCGGAAGATCCAGGCCAATTTATCCGTCTACTGTGAGGTTTCGCCGTCGGATAGCTGTGTCGCTCGACGAATCGCCGGCGACGTATACGGCGGCGCGTCGAGCAGAAGGGGAGGAGACGGCGAGGGACTGGCTGGAGGAGTCGGAGACGAAGGGGAGGGGACTGAGGGACTACTGCGAGCTGGCGACGGCGATGATGACGGCGGGATCTGACGGCGGACCGCCGCGGTGGTTCTCGCCGTTGGAGTGTGCGCCGCCGGCGACGGAGACGGCGTCGCCGTCGAGAAGCGTTCCTCTGATGCTCTACTTGCCAGGTAGGTCCATTGCCTGTCTCTGTTGATCGAGAAATTTTGTCGTTGCTGTATTGGTTCGATTCATTTCTGTGACCATTTCCCCTGTTTTTTCCCGAGAAAAAAAGCTTGTTTTCCCAGGAAAGTGACTAGAAAACCTGAAGTTACTTAATTGGACATTCAATTCTGTTTCAGGAGTTAGTCCTCACCAACATTATTAAATGGTGTATTAATAGTGGAGCTATTACAGTAGAAAAAGAACTTGATGGTTTCTATTGATGAGCTTTTATCATCTTGGACTATTCTAACCAGTCCTTTCTAATGACTAAGGGACTCTTCAGTCTATAATATATGATGTTCTGGTCATTATGGAATAAAACACAAATTTAATTTTGTTAATTGCCATATCAAGTTAATTTTTTTTCAAATGATTGTTCTTTCTAAAAATGATGTCATTGCCTCCTTAAAAAGTGGCACTTGTTCTTATTCATATGAAAGCAAAATGGTTTTTATTTGGCAGGGACTGATGGGGTTGGAGTTGGACTTGTAATGCACCATGAAAAACTAGCCAAGTAAGTGCCTCTGTATCAGACCTATTACACTAGTTATATTCATTGTATGCAAAGAAAAACTAAGATTATCAATTTATTGGTATCAATTTGTGCCTTAAATGAAGTGAACTGTGCAGAATTAACATTTTACTGTTAGCAAGTTGAGTCACTTGACAAAGTTTGGAATTGTCTGAAACAGTTATCAGTACCTATCATCCATCTAATTTTAAGATTTTGTTTTTATTGGAATGAAGGTTATTTGATGTATGGTGCTTGCATATTCCACCAATGGACCGAACACCATTCACAGGTCATTTTCTCATCCTCACTTGTGTATTTATTTCATACACATAGCATTGAATTTCTTGTGGACTCTGATACACACGATCATGATCAGTGGTGGTGTGTTGATCTGGATTGAAGTGGACTGAACTGCTTGTAATTAAGTTGTGACTAAGAGATATGATGGAGTATACAATATTATTTTCCTTTCACTTTTCTGAAAATAATTTACATTGTGCCAGAAACAATTTTAAGCTTTTATTAGAATGTATTATCATGTAGGTAACATTGTTTTATATTTCTGAAATCCATTTCATGCTTCAGAACTGGTGAAACTGGTTGAAAGGACTGTTCGGTCACAAAATCACCTGTCACCAAATAGACCCATATATCTCGTTGGAGAATCACTTGGAGGGTGCCTTGCACTGGCTGTTGCAGCCCGTAACCCTGATTTTGATCTTGCGCTTGTCTTGGCCAACCCAGGTGAGAACTTCTTTTCTTCCCAACTGTCTTGATATTGGCTTAGATATTTTGCAGTTTAGTTCCTTCCATGACATTTTCATCTCCTCAGAAATACAAGAAGTGTATTTTAAATGTTATAAATAATTGAATATACAGCTATCACAGCCCATATAAATGATTGAATGAATTTTGAACGTCATATATGTTAGTATCTAAATGTACGTTCTTTTTTGCAGCTACTTCTTTTGGTCAGTCTCTGCTACGACCTCTAATACCTTTGCTAGAGTTCATGCCTGACCAGGCTCATCTGGGCCTTCCTTATGTGCTGAGCACAATGGCAGGTGTTTTTCCCTTTAGCTATTTATGTAATCTGGTTTTGCTTGTTGCTTGAGATACAATTCTCTCTACATAGATTCGATGACATGCAAGATTAAGGCTTGGTTCGAGAATGCCTAGCCTGCTAACCAGTATACACTTGAAAATGAAGTTAATATTGGGTATCAAAAGTTAGATCATACCTCCGTTGCATATTGAAAACTCATGTAACACCAGCAATTCTACTTCATATGTATAGGTCAAACTTTGGGGACGGCAGTGGCTACAGCGATTAAGGGACTTCCTCTGCCACAGACAGTTGGAGAGCTATTGCAGGATCTTGGTGCAATTTCATCTTACCTATCTGTAAGATTCTACTTTGATGTGAATATGGTCATTAATACACCAACATTTTTTCAGTACTTTTCTTTTTATGAAAATGAACTATCTATGCAAACAGCTTGTCAATACACCAGTCAATATTTATTAAAGGAACTTCTTTCTACGTCAATCATATATGACTGTCCTTTCTTTTGCATAACTACATGTTTTGGTGCCTCTATGATTATATTATACTCTTGGTGATTTGAAAAGTATTGATGATTGAAGTCACAGGTTCTGCCTGGTACCTTACCTAAAGAAGCACTTCTCTGGAAACTAAAGATGCTTAGAGAAGCTTCTGCATTTGCTAACTCACGCCTCCATGCAGTAACTGCTCAAACACTTGTACTATCAAGGTCCTTACTCTTTTCCATTTATGTTTCACTTCACTTGAGCATTTGTTATAATCAATAATCTATATAGATTTGGAACTTAACGTAAGCAGAACGATAGTATCCATTGAAACCAACTTGACTGTATAACTGGGTTCCTTTTTGTAATGAGAAGTTGGGGAATAGTACCTGTGGTAACTCATTCACCTAAAATAACCCCCAATAGATGACCACGTAAGCCGTTAGGCAACAGATGAAGTGACATCAAATTAAAATTCTCTTGAGTTATCAAGATTTTTACTGAAACTGTGATGCAATAAGTGTGGTATTGAAAAGGATGCCATAATGTAGATTTTTGGAATCAAATTAATTCACATTTCTCGGCTTGGGTAGGTCACACAATAACGAGTAATCTACCACTTATTTTTCCTGACTCCGTTCTCTTACGTACAAATTTAAGTGGGTAGATGTTAAAGAAAGTTATAATGCATCCAAGTACATGCAAGCAGAGAATGTTGGATTTATTTTTGATGAATCAAATGGCACCCTCCCTTTGAAATACAGACTAAAATAGCTGACCGTGAGGTATGGTGATATTCTGTTGCATTAAGTAACCTATGAATTGTCCAAACAATTACATTATTAAATGAAGTAATTTTAGACATTTGTACAGCTTCTCTAGATTTCAAATCAAACCCTGAGCCAATCTTTTCATTGCCTTAGGCTTACCTTTTAGTTTGTATATTATGATTGACCTTCTATTAACATGTGTACAATAAGTCTTGTGCATAATTTAGTTGCTGCATTGCCCTTCTTGAGTAATTCTTTTCCTAATTTTGGACATATTTTCATTCCTCTCTCTTTTAGTGGAAAGGACCAGTTCTTACCTAGTCAAGTGGAATCTGAAAGACTTCGCCGGACACTGCCAAAATGTGAAATCCGTCAATTCAATGACAGTGGCCATTTCTTATTCTTGGTAGGATAATCTCTCTCTACCTCTCCCTCTTGTATGTCTGCATGGATGGCTAAGTCTCGGTTTCTTTGACTTCATTTGCTCTACACGTGCACAATGTGTAATATCTAACTTTTTCGTAGGAAAGAGCAGTAGTATCTCAAGAAAAAATTAAACAAATGTTCATGTAAACAAGATATTGTCAAATCTTGTTTAGTTCATTTTTCTTATGTAATTCCATGAATCAAGCGAAGGTGAAATAATAGAGTTACTTCAATAAATAGCAATCATATAATTACTCTTTAGTTGGCATTTCACACTTAAGTTTTCCTAATGTGGCAGGATAGTGATGTTGATTTGGTTAGTGTGATCAAGGGTGCTTCCTTCTATCGTCGCTCAAAGCATCATGATTATGTTACAGATTTTGTGCCTCCAACCCCTTCTGAATTCAAAAAAATTCAGGACTCAAATAGGTATGCGATGCCTTTTTCCAAAGTCTGCACACACAACTTCTTTATTGCAATAAACAAATCTCTGGGTCATTGATCAAAGTATAGATGAATTTTTTATGTGCAAGCATGGAGAAAAGTAGGGTAATGATCAATAAGTGACTTTATTTTTCATTAAGCTCATTTGAAAATTATATATGCTACCCTAAGAGGCATATTCTACGAGGAGGAAAGATAGGTAGAAATATGCATGTTTCATCCTCTGAAGGTATTATTAGAAGTATTCAAAGCGGACTAGCACTTGCAAATCATCACTATTGGAACAGTTATGCTTATTATACTTGTTGTCACAAAATGATTAGTACTTTTCAGTAAAATTGTCTATTGTCTCACAATCATTATGTTCCTAGATGGTTGTATGCAGCTACTAGCCCTGTAATGTTCTCAACTTTAGAGAGTGGGGAGATTGTAAAAGGCCTTGCTGGTATTCCTTCGGAAGGGCCTGTCTTGTTGGTTGGCTATCACTCCTTACTAGGAATCGAGATGGTTCCATTGGTGTCGCAAATTTTGATTCAAAGGAACATCCTCTTGAGAGGCATAGCTCATCCCATGATGTTTACAAGAGTCAAAGACGGACGCATGCCTGAATTGTCGTCGTACGACACATTAAGAATTATGGGCGCGGTTCCTGTCTCAGCAACTAATTTCTTCAAACTCTTCTCTTCCAAGTCTCATGTACTGTTATATCCAGGAGGAATGCGCGAGGCTCTTCATCGAAAGGTAACATTTAAACAATTACACATATCCTGGAGAGCATAAGTACCATCTGTTGAAAATTTGCGTCTATATTCCCAAATCGGAATTTCCAGGGTGAAGAGTACAAGTTGTTCTGGCCGGATCAATCTGAGTTTGTGAGAATGGCGGCCAGATTTGGCGCTAAGATTGTACCTTTTGGTGTTGTTGGAGAAGACGACTTTGGTGAAGTAAGATTGACACTACATTACATTTTACACCCCCATTCACAATAGTTTGTTTTTGGCAGCTAAACATTGTGATTTGCCCGATTAAATCTGATTCCATCTATGAAACCCTTACAGGTTGTATTTGACTATAATGACTTGATGAAGATTCCTTACTTCAAGGCTGATATACGAGAATTAACAGATGAGGTTACAAATTTAAGGTACTGTTGATATTTTCTATTTTTACTTCCATAGATCGTCTACATGTCCTATATATGCGTATATTCCTTATTCGTCTTCTTCTCGTGTTTATAATTTTCCCCGAACCTGTGGTGACAGGACTAGTGCTACTGGGGAAGTGTCAAACCAAGATGTACACCTTCCATGGATTCTACCAAAACTTCCCGGAGGCAGGTTTTACTACTACTTTGGGAAGCCTATTGAAACCGAAGGTATGTTAATTGCAATGCAAACATGTGCGAGTTTCTACTCGATTTGAAATTCCTTGAAGATATTGTTTACTTGAAATTTCTTGAAGGTATACTTACGCCAACATTTCACATATCACAATTAATGTACTTGTTTGTTTCTTGGTTTCCATAGTGTCTGCATTCCACAATCATATATGTATATTGGAACCGAAAGTTATTGTTGATTATAATTATTTTTTTGTTTTTAATTATTATTTGTTTTGTTTATTATAATTTATTAATTATTGAAAATGTAAATTTTCTAAGCAAAGTTATGCTGAGATTATGACATTATTTATTAGCATTGACGATGAAATAATTTTGAATTGTTTTCAAAATATGACGTGTCGTAGAATTCAACTACCATATCGCATCACATTTGATCTAGTGTCGGGAAATAACTATATGAATAATGTATGACATTATATGGAAAATAGTTGTATTACATTTATGGATCCGCCACTGATTGTATGTGTTGTTGTAGGGAGGAAGACGGAATTAAGAGACCGAGAGAAAGCTCATGAACTGTACATGGAAGTGAAGTCGGAGGTTGAGCATTGCCTTGCTTATTTGAAGGAGAAGAGAAAAGGCGATCCTTACAGGAGTTTAGCGACCAGGTTGCTTTACCAGGTCGCAAATGGCTTTGACGCCGAAGTTCCTACCTTCGAACTCTAATTCATTTTCGTATCTAGCTTCATTATCGTCAAAGCGGGGGTGGTTTATACAAGGTTAGTCAAATAGCCTTATTTGTTTTCTGTACATGTACAAGATAGAAATAGTTTATATATGGTGTAGTGGAATTGTATGATTTGATGTCTCTCTTGTAAATCAAGATCCAGAAAGGAAATTGATATGGAGATATTTGATTTGAGGCAATTTATTTCAAGTTATACAAAAATGGAGGAGACAAAGTCAGCTAAAAACGCCCATAGTCGCTATGGAAGCTTTGTAATTGTAAATGGTTATGTTGCGTGCATCACAGTCACAGAGACAGTGAGTGATGGATGATTCTTTAACCAGTGTCACAAGTTACTGTGGTCGGCTATTTTGCTCTCTTCCTTCCCGTTTCACATACAACTACCCCAACTTTCCATTTTTTCCCATGTTTGGATTCTCTTTTCGGCCCCAATTTCCTATAACTGATTAACACAAAAGTATGTACATATTTTATGTTTGCACACAATATAGATGCCTTCACATATTATTTTGAGGTCTTCTTGTGCATGAGATTCTTTATTTTGAGGTTCTAGAAGGATGCTTCAAATTATCTTATGATTTTACCAAGTTATTGAATACTGATGCGACATTACATCAAAATTATTCTAAGTTATATACATACATGTTGAATGTTTACGTCAAATATTAACATTAAATATGTTGAATGTTGGCTCGAAATGGAAATTCAAATATGTTATTTTTGCCCCATGAAACATTAAATGTGAATGATATGCCTTGATTTGTTTGGATAATTGATCTTTATCACTCTTGGAGTTACAAAGGACTTATTGTTGACGACCATTATTTTATTTTCTTCTAAATTCCCTCCATAGGTTTGGTTCAGAATCGAAATATCTAAAAATACTTTTATACTCTAACATACTCTAACATACTGTTTTTTACATATTTATATTTATCCATAAGTTTGGTTCACATATACTTATTTTGGCCTTTTGTATATTTGTGACTTAAAATTATTTACTTTAAGGAAAGGAAAGAATTTTTAGCAGGGGGTATTTAATTCTTCAAAAATTGGATAGAATATATGGTTATCATTCCACATGTTGAGATGCCATTGCCACCATAGTAAGTTTTGGGTTTATGTTCTTTGACAAACTCTCCTCTCTTTTTTCCTACTTTATTCACATGCCTCTCTTTGGTGTGTATTCTTGTACATGTTTATTTATCTACTTTGGAATTGGATCATATCTTTTTGTTGCCTCATCATTTGTTCTTTAATTACAAAAGCTTGGATGCTTAGAAATATAGCCAATGCATCCACTTTTCTTGGAATTTCTGCTTGCAAAAGGCAAATCTCTTCAAAAGTCATCAAGATTGTTTATCCTCTTTTATCTCATTTGCTACTTGTGGCAAAACAAACTATTTATGCTATACCACTAATTATCAAATCTATTATATAGCTAGGTTCAAGTAAAGTGAATGATATATTTAAATTGTATTATATTAAGATTAAGTTTTTAAGAAGACAACACAATTTCATGATTAGAAGATTTATGAGATGACACAAATTCAGCTCCCAAATATGAAAATGACTTATTATTACAGTAACATCAATGGCTTCAATGGTCCTCTCCCATACAAGAAAAGACATTAATGTAGGTGCTGCTTGCTTCTTGATCTAGTGAAGCTAATTCACTGGAACAGTCTTGATCAGTGACTCCACTTGAGCAAGAAGAGGCTTTAGAAGGACCCATCTCAGAGCTCATTCCCTCAATTTTCTTGGGCTTTCTCTTCTTCTGAAACAAGCTGTACACCACCCAACCTTGCACTTCCATCTGGTTTAGAAATCATAATCAGACCCACAATTCAGCAAGAAAAAATATTCAAACTTTGTTATAATCCTTATACCTCAGCTGGTTTGGAGTTGGATGTTGGAGAGGTGAGGAGGCTAAACTGGTGCAAGAACCACCTGGTTTTGGAGCATTGTGGTTGAGGATGTTTCTTCTTCTCCTTAAAAACAAGGGTCTGTCTGGTCCCAACCACTTTGTTGCTCTCAGGACCAAAAATCATCTTCTGCTTCCCAATAGTCTTCCAGTAGCCAGAACCAGCAGCTATCTTGTCAACAGCATTGACCTTTCCACTATTGCTGAAGAAGTACCTCTTCTTCTCACTCAAATCACCTGAACCCACCACCAAAAAACACCCATTTTAATATTTGGTCACAAACCCATTAGAGAAAAAAGACCAAAAACTTTATCTTGTGAAGACCCAATTGAGAAAAAGTCTAATTAATAACTTAAAACCCACCAACAAAAAACACTCATTTACAAATTTGGTCACAAACCCATTAGAGAAGAAAGAGGAAAGATTGGAACTTTGAAGTTAAATTTGGTTTTTGTGAGAGTAAATTACCTGGTAAATCCCAAGGGTCAGTAGAGAAGACATCAAAATGAGGAATGACAGAAGCAGGGAATGGGAGGTTCAAGGCCTTGGGCTTGAGGTAGCTGAGCAGCAGCTCCTCCTCTGTGGGAAGAAACCTAAACCCAATAGGCATTTTGACCCCACCATTCACAACAAACCTCTCTCTCTCCATCTCTCACTCTGCTTCAAACCAACTAGAGAGCTGATAAAATGCTAAAATGAAAGCATCATGTGAGAGATGAGAAAATAGATATGGAGTGGTAAAGACAAGGATCTTTATATATAGTAATGTTAGAGAGAGTCGTAAGCAAATCAAATCCGACACTCTACCTAGTCCAACTCCTTCCTTTCCTTGACTCGGTGGTTACTCACATTTTAATTTTAGTTAATTAACTCCAAACACACACCTAAGACCAACCAAATCTATGTATTGCATTTGTGTAATACCAATCATGCCCTTGACTTCCAAAACGAATATGTGGTAAAATAGTCATTTTACAAGGGGAGAACATTTATTTTAACTACTAATTATAAGCAAACAAGCCCTTAATCAAGTGCTTTCGGTGGTGGGTCTTGCTTTATTCAGGGAATTTCGTATTGATCCTACGGTCCAGATTAATCGAGCACGTGTTGATTGGATTGGACGGACGAAATATATTGACCCAATCAGCCACCACAGGGTACTGCCGTACACGTCCTTCAAAATCAAACTGTTTTGTGATTAAAATATTTTAATTTATTTCCTCAAACTGTGCTTCTGTTTTTCCTGGTAACCGTGCCGCTGACCAATTAATGTGGTTTTAAAATAGACGTTTTCTCTGTTAACTTAATGGCCATGAATATTAAGATATATACTCAAACAGTTTTAGTTAACATTTCAATTATTTATTACAATGTTGAGGAATGACACTCTAAATCAATTTTCTTTTGATCAAATTCAATCACTAATAGAATTTTTTGATTATAACTTATGACTATTTCGTATTATTAATTTTGTTATTGACACATTAATTAAGAATCGGCAAATCGACATAATTCTAATGTAGCAATAAATTATAAATCACACATAAGAAATTAGAGAGTTAAGTTTGCGGTATGAGTGAATTTTGTACACATAAGTTTGTGTTATTTTACACTCAAACAATTTTCTTTTGATCAAATTTAATCACATAGATTTTTATAATTTTAAGTTATGACTATTTATTTGTTTTGGTGTGAAAAAATATAGAATGATGTTTAAAAAATTTTGTATTATTAACTTTGATACGTTAACATATATTATTGACAAGTGAATCAATAATCACGACAAAACTATGTTACTGACACATTAATTAAGAATCACGACAAAACAACATTATTTTAAAATATCACTAAATTATAAATCAAACCTAAGAAATTAGACATTAAGTTTGTGGCATCACTGGTATGGGTGAACACTGAAAATGAATTTTGTAAGAGTAACTTAAACTCGAAATAATATTAAAATAATACATAAATATCACTTTCACACTCGAAGATAACAAAATTTATGTTGAAGTTGGTATTTTGGCGTGGCTTTACGTAATGGTAGTAGAATGGTCAGTATGGTAATAAAAAGTGGTCGGTGTTTAAGTGACAATCTCTGAACCTTGGAATGGTTGACCGATTATGCGTATTCGATACTCTGTTTAGTTTGAGTCTTGGAATGGTTCACATCACATCACTGGATCCAGATGACGTCATTGACGTGCCTCATTTCTAAAATCTGTTGCAATGTGCTGGATTGAGCCCATTGGGCCTATTTTACTCAAATTGAGTAAAACTGATACTGGAGACGGCCCAAAAACATATCAAACTGATTTGCCTGAGCTCTTTTCAAGAGTCGCTCTTTCTTCTCTGCATTGTCCTCGGGCGTGTACTTGAGAAGCATCTTAAAGAGGCTGGTTGGTGCAAAACACAGAGAAATGCAACTGGGAATTTAGAATTGCTTTACAAAATCAAAGTGTGATGATGACAACATGGTTTGTCAAATAAGATGGCATGAAAGAGAATGTGAGGAAACATGCACATAAGCTCATATTGAAAATAAATAATCAGATTACATATCCCTCTTGGGAGGGATAGCACCACCAATACCAAATTGCTTTGTCCTCTTCTCAAACAATGGGTTCACAACCTACAACCAATACAATACTCAATGAAAAGACTCAAATTTGAAGCATCAAAGTTGTGAAAAACGTACAGGCTTCTTCTTAGCACCGCCAACTAGAGCCTTCCCACCTCTTTTTGGAGCCTTCAATCAAAATGCAAATTCAATAACATCAGAACCACATTCATCGGAACTAATTATGATCACATCATCCGGTTAGATACATAAATATCGAAAACCCAGAAATATTAATGTGATGTGCTCAACGAAATGGCGCGGGTTTCTGATCGCGCCATTGTGTCAAGACTGAAACGAAATCGAGAGAGAGAGAGAGAGAGAGAGAGAGAGAGAGATAGCTGACCATTTGTGCAGGTGTGCTGCGAGCTCGTTGCGTCCCCTATGCTACAAGTACAAGCGGCTCAAAAGAGATGGTAGAGCAGGAGAGGCTTGCACTTACAAACAGGTATATGGGGAAGAAGACTCCAACGACGTCGTTTTGCAGTTTGGTTTCTAGGGTTTTTTCATCGAATATATGGGCCTTTGGTCGTACAGTTTGGGCTGGGTTTTTATTAACGGGCCCATATGTGTTTGCTTATGCTTTATGCTGGTGGGCCTCTTTGTAGTTATTAAAATTAAAAAAATCAAGCCCATACAAGAGGTAATAAGGAGCAATAAAACGACACTGTATTATCACATACATGGAGTATCAGCAATTTGGGGGGTGTTGTAGTTGTAATTGTAATTGGATCAGTGTTTGTTGTTGGTGTTTGGGAGGTTGATGAAGAAAGAAACACAGAATCTGTGGCGTATCCTTGTAATCAATAAGGTTGTTTTTTGTAAGGATCGTCTCTTATTTTCCATGGTCTTGTCTTCTCAATATTTACTGGGTTTGGGTGTAGGCTGTATCTGTAGGGTCACGGACTATGTACTGCACTGGTTAATTACGCTAATCCGCACATTAATTATTTCATAGATCACCATTGACTTGTTTGTATTTAGGACAAAGCTAGCGTGTCACTTCGATCCTCAAAGACTAGCACCAACAAGTCAACGAGCGTACTCTATTTACACTTTTGCTGGGAGCGTCCCCACCCCCATAACGCCTCCTTTAAGTTTTGCCATGCATGAGTACGTTTAGTATGTTACTTCAAAATTTTAATTTAATGTATATGATCAAATTAAGCAATGAATCATA
This sequence comes from Geranium brycei, assembly GCA_036897365.1. Classification (NCBI taxonomy): domain Eukaryota; kingdom Viridiplantae; phylum Streptophyta; class Magnoliopsida; order Geraniales; family Geraniaceae; genus Geranium; species Geranium brycei. Next base: position 15,534 of record JAYMTP010001823.1, read on the forward strand.
AAAACCCAAACTTTATTGATTTAGGGGGTGTATTCAATTAGGATTTTAATGGATTTAATAAGTCATTTCAAGTCTTGTGGTATTCAAATTAAGATTTTAAAAATACTTTCAAACTTTTGTGGTATTCAATCATGACTTTAAAAATATTTTTTAAATGTGAGAGATTTTGAGAAATGGATGACTTTAAATGATTTTGAGAGCTTTGGTATAAATACCAAACTCTTTTTGAAATATCATTTCCACCCATCAGATTTCAAAAGACTTCCTTCTCTCACATCATTTTTTCTAAAATTAGACCAGCAAAGACGAGTAGCCGAAGATGGCCCAAAGCGACATGTCTCTGGTCTTGTGGTACTCAGCCAAGGCAACTTCTCCTCCGCATGCCCAAATTTTCTCACGCTTTCTCGTTCACACCCAATTTTCTCAACTCTTTTCTCTTCCAACCCCCCAAACACCGACCTCGCATGAAAATCTCAAGCTGTTCTACAGCAAAACCCGATACTGTCCCAAGGCGAGAGCTTTTCGGGAATGGAAAGAGTACGAGGAGGCGGTGAAGCGTAATGACCTCGCTGGAGCTCTCAGGTTCTTGAAATCCGTAGAAAGTAGTACCAAAGACGAAAACCCAGTTCAGCTCTTGGACGATTCTGAGCTGGCACGACCTCGACGCCGTGATTTGGGGTTGTTTGAGTCGGAGAGGGACTGGGAGGTGCTGGACACTTGCTCGAATGCTAATGACATGAGGCTTGTTGGGACTGCTTATGAAGTTTTGACTGAGAGAGGCATTTTGCCTAATTTTGGGAGATTCAAGAACATTGATAATGTTTTTTAGATGTTCAAATTTTGATTTTTAATGCTTTTTTTCTTGGCAGCAGTGTGTGATCTATAGTATGCTTTTCTGGAAATTCATGAACAAGAAAAGTCCTTTGTGTGAATTTGGTGATATGGGTTTTCTTCACTGATCAGTTTTATGACTAGTTAATTTTGGATTGCTTGTGCATGATAAGTTTTGCAACTTCAAATTATGTGCTCTAGAGTCTGCTTCTCTTCAAATTCATGAAGAAAAATCCCTTGTGAGAATTTGGTGATATAGGTTTTCTTCATTGATTAGTTTGTGCCTGGTTAGTTTTGGATTGCTTGTGCATGATAAGTTCTGTGCTCAAGACCATATGTTCAACATTTCATGAAATGGTTGCTAGAAATCAAATGTTAGTGATATTGGGTTAATGGTTGTTCTATAACTATGTTAACATAATGATGCATGAAATGAAGTAAGCTTTCAAGGCTCTGCCTTGAGATTTTAAATATGAGAAGACACAAGAATGAGATTTTTAGTTTAACTTTGATTTGAAACATTAAAGAGTATGAGTCATTGCACAAAAATAAAATAAGTACATTAAAATCTACAAGACTCTACAAAAAATTGAAAAAGTCTATTAAAATCATTCTATTAAAATCAACAAGACTCTTTATAGACTTGAAAGAGTCTAGAATTTTAAGAATCGATGAACTTCTAAAAATCATTCAAAATCAATTAAAATTTTAATTGAGTACACCCCCTTTGAGAAGATTCAAATCAAAAGTCTATTTGGGTATTTTACACTAGACTATGCTAGAACTATCCAACCCTAGTTCATCGCTTCCTTTTTATACCTCAATACGAATTGCACAGTAAGAGGACAAGTACACGAGCTTGAGGATGAAGACAGCTACAACTCCTTCCAATGTAGTTGTTCCACTTCAACGCCAATGTGACCACATTGTCTCACTTCCAGCTTAACATTAAGCGCCATGTTCCATTGATTCTTCTGCTTCTTGCCAAACGACATCATTTGCTACTGCTGCTATAAAACCGCAAAAATTGACTGTCTCAACTTACTTCTGAGTTCATAGCATTGATCAAGATTTGAAGGTTTTTTACTTTCAAAATGGTAAGCAATAAATAAATGGTGGGAGTGGGGTGGAAGCATTTAATGGTGAAGACAAATGTATTAAATATATTTCAGAAAAGGTTAAATTAATTGGTTGCGTTTATCGCTGCAATTGTCTGTTCCTCCTCTTCATTGCTTCCTCTTATCTCCTGCATATCGCATTAATTGCTCTCTCTCTCTCTCTCTCTCTCTCTCTCCACTCTGTTTCTGGGTAGTAAATAAATTAATATGCAGGAAAGAGTAAACAACGTATTCGAGCTATAGATATTTGAAAATGAAACTCAAAATATTACTTTTACTCATACAAAACTTTACCATACACCACCACAGAGTGTAACTATCACTATTTTTGAGGGATTTGAAGTAAATGGTTCATAACTTTAGCTGGCTGTTGAATTGGGAACTACTGAGCTGTGAATGTGACTGTAACTGTAACTGCGGTTTTGACTTTGAGATTGAAACTTCTGTTTGGGTGGTGGAGGCCATTAATGCTGATGTTGAAATTTCCTTCAATTCTGATGATGGGTTTGGTGTTCTTGGTGATGGAGCTGCACAAACTGGGATCACTGATCTGATTTGAACCGCTGGTGCAATCTTGCCATGTGGGTTGTTCCTGAAATTGAACCCTCCTGTGTACATTCTTGGAGGAGGTGCAATTGGAGTTGAGTTTTGGTTTAGAGACCCAACTAGCCTACTTCTCATCTGGGTTTGATCTGAAAATGGCATGTAGATGCCTGAATCAATTGGTTTTTTCTTGATCACCTCTGATTTCACCCCAAGCCACTCTTCTTCATCCCTGAAATGCTCTTCCAGTGCCTTTTGATTTGGTGGTAAAGGTAATATTTTTGAAAAGCTACTGCTGTGTTTCTGAGTTGAAGAATCTGCAAGACCATTCACAAGCCTCCATTTTTTATGTGCCAAGGAACTGTTGGACATTGAAGGGTGCCCAAAATGACCTCTAGCCTCTCTCCTTGCTTGGCTCTCAATCTGATCCTTTTTGGGCCTGAAATTAGACAGCACTCTTGCCACAACAGCCTGGTCATGTTCTTCAGGTCTAAAACTCAAGGAATCTTTATTCCTCAATGAACCCATCTCTGGAACTGCACATTCATGAACAAAACAACAACTGAAGTTGATTTTCTTAATGGAAAAAAATGAAGAAAAGTGTACACATACACATACTTGTCCTAAGAGCAGACCAGGCAGCAATAGCAGCATTCTTCTCAGCTTGTTTCTTTGTCTTGGCTGGTTCACCTGTAAAATTCAAACCAGCAAGCTCCACAGCACAAGTGAAGACTGGAAGATGACCAGGCCCTGACCTCACTGTGGTGTAAACTGGAAGATTCAGCCCAGCTCTGTGAGCTGTTTCTTGAAGGAGGTTCTTGTATATTCCAGTCTCATCCTAATCAAAGAGATCAGAAACTGTTTAGAGTAATTAACAAAATGGGTTTTCAGAAGTTGTGATCTTGACAAAAAGGAGGGATTTTTTAATTCTTACAAGAAGTCTGGCGGTGAGAGAGGTGGAAGGGCCTGTGGAGGAGAGGGCACTGAGAGCAACCTCAGCAGCAGCATGCTCAGCCTGTCTGAGGGTGGAGCAGTAGGTTGGGCTCTCAAATATGTCTCCATTGAAGTTAACAGAAGCTTTGAACCTGGGAGCATGATCAGGGCCTTCTCTGGTGCAGGCATAGGAAGGTAAGTTGAAGCAGCTCCTCTGCGCAAGCTCCTGCAGCTGATTCTTATACATATCTGTTGCCATCAAAATCTGTGAGATCCTAGAAACCCCAAAAAGAGCTTAAACCAAAAATATTCACAGCTCAATAAGTGGTGGGTAGATAGGTACAAGAAACCAAAAAGAAGACAGAATGGAAGATACTCACCTACTTGTTGGTCTGGTTTCTCACAACCTACATTGCCATGGAAGTGTCTCTAACCTCACAGCAGTAGTTGGGACAGTAAAGAAGGAGACAGAAAGTAGTAGAGCTTGAGGGTGACTCCTTGAAACACAGAGCTTCTTCTTCTACTCTAAAATTGGAGGCTTTCTTCTTCTTTGAAGCTTTGGGAGTAGGAGTTCTTATTCAAATCGTTACTCTCTCCTTTTAATTTAAATTGATTTATTTTTTATGTGGCACCATGGATGAAAGAGGAAGGTTTTCTATCTATGGACATTAAGGGTGTTTATGAGATTTCACGTGGAGTGTTCTTGGCTCTGCGCTGACCGGTTACGGACAGTTACCGGTTCTTCAGACAGGCCATGAATACAAGGAAAGTGGAAACAGTACTTTAAACATTGTACTGTATTTATAGTACATGGACAAATATAATACAAAAGAGGAGTGTTGATGTGTTTGCAGAGAGAGTGACTTGAGACTTGAGAGGTCTTAATGATGCAGACTTGCAGTACATTTCGCAGCATCAGCATGACAAATCTGAGAATTTGAATTTGGGTTTTGGGCTGACGCAGACAAAGCGAACAACTAGAATAATTGCCCATCTATATAAAATAGGGCCTCAATGGGCTTTTGCAGCATTGAAATTGAACAGCTATCTTATACTTTCCAATTTCCACTGTGTTCCTTATTAAATATTCAAAACAAGACTAAAGCATAACCTTCATGAACATGAACATGAACATTTAAGTATATACATTGCAAGTTGTGATACAAATCTATTGCATTCTCTCTAAACCGTAAATAATCCAATTATAATTATCAGGCATATTAGTCATAAATGGGTCAAGCCCAGGATTCTTAAATAAATTTACTCATACATAACAACATAATTAACATTATTTTGGATTCATAAATCTCAAAAACTCTGAGATATTGTGTTCTGCACCTAAGGGGCTAATAAGTAAAAGGAAACGAGTAAGAAACTCTATCAATCTCTAGTTGTCCTTGGGAGCGCCTTTCTTAGGAACCTTTGATTCCAATTCTTTGGGAATTGCTTTCTCCGCTGCCCTGAAATATGATTGATTTGACCAATAATATCAACATACAGATAGCTTGCAGAGCTACATAGCCACACCCAAATTGCTAGCAATAAAATGAATCAAGTCCTATAAACTTCTGCCATGCCAAGACGCATCAACACAACACATGCTATATGGTATGGTAACAAGTTGATCACCGAGTAATTAGTAAGAAGACGGAACAATCTATCTTCATCCCATTTTTTAAGTTGTACATTTTTAATGTCTTTAGGACTGTCAAAAGGCCAAACATATTCATATCATCAATTGGGTACTCACTATCCCAAAAATAAGTGTCCCACTTGATCAAAACAATGTCCCAAGATAATACAAATAATGGGAAGTCAAAAGATAACAGACTTATGCAAGCAATTTTCTTTATCAAATCGTTGAAATTAGGGCATACTTGCGATTAAATTCTAACATTGAATTGATCAGAAAAGGAAGTATTGTTAATTCATAAGATAGTACTAGAGGAAAAGAAACAAGAACATGAAGAGAAATTAAATAACATTGATTTCTATAATCTATAAACCTAACACAGACCAATTTGTTATGATAATTATGTGTAGAATTCAATGAAAATCAGCAGATGGTTTCTATCTCCGTAAGTGGTCCAATTTCAAGAGAAAAAGGCACAATTACAATCCTTGCTAGCCTTTTATAAGGAAAATTAAAGAATTTAGTGACTAAAACTGTGGTTCTGAGGCTAGACATTGAAGGTACCACCAGAAACCCTAGAGAGTAGAAAGCACAAGAATTTAAGAAAGGAGATGAAAAATTGAAAGATATTAAAGGTTAATGGTGTGAGATGTTACTTGGAAGCAGCTGTAGATTCTTGTTCGACCCAGTGGCGGATGTGCTTGACGTTGCGCTTGAAGATGGCGGCACTCTGCCTGACATCGCCTCTGAGCAAGATATAGACGGCTCCGACTCCGGCCACCGTCAGGATGAAATTGGTTAAAGCCATCAAGCTTGAACCAGATACTGTACCAAGTGCAGCGAGCGAGCGAGCGAGGAAGGTTTGATGATGGAGTGGAGAAGACGAGTCTCACTAGGTTTATTCAACTTGTAGTAGTTGGGCCCTCTCTACCATATGAATATAGGTTGGGCCTTCTCGTGCGGTGAGCGGGCCTATAGGGCCCTTGTCAACAGAATGGGCTTGAGTTGCCAAATAATAAGGTAGGAGGTGTAAATCGAGCAGCCTAATCAATGTGATGGGCGGGCCAATTATTTTAAAAGCTCAAGCGAAGCCCAGTGAAGTAACTAATGCCAGCAACTGAAAATCCCAAAATTAGCCGAATAAATCAGCTTATTGCCAAGTGTGGGCAGGCCCAAACACTCATGAGACCCATTGAGCAATTATATGGGGAGGCTGAGCCGAAGTATATTAAAAACCCCAAACAATTCCATTATCGGAAATGGATTGTTATTTATTCATGCGCTTATCAACGGATAATTACCATGATTAAATTTTCTTTACTCTCTGGTTCTGGGACCATAGTCTCAATTGATACTCAGAGGAGTTATTATTATATTTAATTTAATTAGGTTATAGAACCGCACGATGCGCAGTACCTTATGAAATAATTAAAACTGATTTAGAGACATAATTTTAAAGAGACCAGAGAAATC